>JABMDO010000320.1:0-34269 GCA_014851415.1 Cnaphalocrocis medinalis
TGGCGTTAATCAATATTTCGAATACAAAAACAGACCAAAAAGTTGTGCATAGTTATTCAGTAAATACATAGTATAAGTATTTGCCAAAAGGCTGTAATTCAGTAGGTAATAATAGAATAGCTATACATGTGAATAAATTTGCGGCGCTAGAGTGCCGTACCCTTCGTCTTAAATTTTATATGGAACTGTCAAATTAGCGCCATCTGCCGTTGGTTCGATGATACTGTAGTGTTAAACTTCTTTCTTCGGGCGATAACAGATGTCGCCACATCACTATATCCTTCCTTTCCCTTACAGGATTCAAGCCATCTTCAGGGACGGTACAAGAGCTGAACTTCAGGTCTTCCAAGAACGTGTGGGGGTACTTCAGTGTTGCCGCATCGGGGGGACTCCACGAGTTTGCTGACTCACAGTTTGGGCATTGCTTCTCTTGGGGAGAGACGAGGGAACAGGCTAGAGAGTGAGTAGACCATGAATAGACCGAGTAGACCGTGATAAATCTGGGTATATAGGATGATTTTTAGATGTCTAGTATTTGGGCAGTCGTCATGAGTCGATTGATGCCCAGTTCGGGCATTGCTTCTCTTGGGGAGAGACGAGGGAACAAGCTAGAGAGTGAGTAGACCGGAAAGACTTTAGTAGACTGAAAATAGACGGGAAAAATTGTGACTTTTAGTAAGAAACGAGAGAACAGAGAGTTAGTAGGACCGCAAAAAATCTGGGTAGATAGGGAGGGAGTAGACCGGAATATAACTGAGTATACCGTACAAGACTGATAAGACAGCATGGCCGCCTTGGGAACAGGCTAGAGAGTGAGTAGACAAGAAATACCTATCGCTTACCATCAGGTGATCCTTCTGTTCGTATGCGACCTATCACATACAAAAAAGTATTTTAGAAAAGACTGAGTAGATCATGAAAAGACAGAATAGACAATCTAGAGCTGAACTTCAAGTCTTCCAAGAACGTTTGGGGGTACTTCAGTGTTGCCGCATCGGGGGGACTCCACGAGTTTGCTGACTCACAGTTTGGGCATTGCTTCTCTTGGGGAGAGACGAGGGAACAGGCAAGAGAGTGAGTAGACCATGAATAGACCGAGAAGACCGTGATAAATCTGGGTATATAGGATGATTTTTAGATGTCTAGTATTTGGGCAGTCGTCATGAGTCGATTGATGCCCAGTTCGGGCATTGCTTCTCTTGGGGAGAGACGACGGAACAGGCTAGAGAGTGAGTAGACCGGAAAGACTTTAGTAGACTGAGAATAGACGGGAAAAATTGTGACTAGGAAAAAACCAGAAAACATACTCTGTTTTCTGTTTTCTTCTGGTGATGGGTTCAAAATCTTGACAATCCAATTATTCGAATGATTTCACAATTAGTAATCGAATTATCATTCATCATTCGAATTATTATTTTTAGTCGAATGATGAATGAATTATTCTAATGTTTCATTCGAATTACCATTCATTATGTAACATGCTTACTTAACTATGTAGTATAAGATTAGACCATTTTAAAGTATTTAAAGTGTATTTTTTGTTAAAGTTCTAACTTTTATTCGATTGATTATTTTTTCATTCGAAATATTTAAATAACTTTGCGTAATCGAATAATTCGAATAGTCGGGTATTCGAATGATCATTTTTATTTATTTATTTTAATTAAGCTAGATTTTAATCTTCTACTATTTTGATAAAAAAAACGATATTTTTCTTTCGCAGGAACTTGGTGATAGCTCTCAAAGAGCTAAGCATCCGTGGTGACTTCAGAACAACAGTCGAATACCTCATCACTCTGCTGGAGACCACCGCCTTCCAGGAGAACAATATTGATACCAGCTGGCTGGACGCGCTTATTGCTGAGAGGGTGAGTAGACCGAAAAGACGAAGTAGACCAAAGATACTTAGTAGACTAGGGTGCCAAGAGAACAACATTGATATTAGCTGGCTTAATGCGCTTATTTCGGCGAAACTTAGTAGACTGAAAAGACTTAGTAGGCTAAGTAGACCAATGATACTTAGTAGACTAGGCTGCCAAGAGAATAACATTGATAGTAACAGGGCTGATGCGCTGATTTCTGAACCGGTACGACATTCAAATCTTCAAGAAACGAGCTTATACCTTCCTAAAAGGCCGGCAATGCATCCGCACTCCTTCTGGTGTAGCTGATGTCCATGGGCGGCGTCTGACTTACCATCAGGTGACCCGATTTTTTTTTATGAGATAGGGGGCAGACGAACAGACGGATCACCTGATGGTAAGTGATTACCGCCGCCCATGGACACCCGCAACACCAGAGGAGTCGCAAAGCGCTGCCGACCTTTTAAGAAGGAATACGCTCGCTTTTTGAAGGTTTGTAGGTCGTATCGGTTCGGAAATACCGCTGGTGACAGTTCATTCCATAGTTTTGTAGTTCGAGGCAGAAAGTTTCTTAAGAAACGCACAGTTGAAGATTGCCAAGCATCTAAATGATGTGGGTGGAACTGTTGTCGAGTGGAACGGTGGTGAAATTAAGCGACAGGAATCAATCCGAACAATTCCTCAGAGCATTCCCCATGGTATAAGCGGTAGAATATACGAATTGCTCGTTTGCCTTCCTATATTATGAAACAATATTATCATATTATAAAAAATAGGTGGACCTCAATCGAAGGGTGCATTTCCACAGTGGAATTGAGCGGAAAATTGTAAAAAATTACCAATCACGTTGCTCAAATACACATCTCATCTCTGATGAGCAATGTGATTGGTAAATTTTTATAGTATCCGCTAAACTCCACGCATTTAAATGATAAGAATTCCTGGACATGTTAATCAATTCTCATTATTCTTTTATGTATAATTTTATTTCATATTTTTATTTCACGATTATCTAAACGATACAGACTATACGCATTGTATAACATACTGTTACTTTAATCATAATAATGTTTTTTATTAGTATCACAATAAAAATTGTAATGATCATAATTTGAAAAGAGTTTGTTGCTGGTTCTTCTCGGTAGAAAGCTACTTTCCGAACCAGTGGTAGCTTACATAATATTTGACATTCATAAACGTTCTGTATGAATTTAAATTGAATAAAGAATATTTCATTTCATTTCATTTCCGCTTCTGTGGAAACGCACCCTAACAGTACGCCACCTAGCGGAATTTTCACACGCGATAACCCCCCATTCCCGCGATCCTCGGTAGATCATCGGATGAGATCATGATGTCTCTGTTTTGGTTTAAGGTACAATCAGAGAAGCCGGACATCATGCTGGGAGTGATCTGCGGGTCCATCCTGATCGCAGACAACTTCATCACGGCCCACTTCCAGGAGTTCAAGAGCGTTCTGGAGAAGTGAGTAGTATCCCTGTCTTTTTATAACGACGTTTGGTCGCCCCGTTGATCTAGGATCTAAAACTCCCTTTTTTCAAGAATTTCAAGATATTTTTGCTCGTCACTGCATTAAAAGCATTATCTAAATCACACATTCTTCTTTTCAATCATTTATACCCAAAACTGGAATTCAAGGCCAAAAAATCTACTACAATGTTGCTACTGAAATAAAATGATCGTGCCATAGTATACGCCTTTTTTCTAAAAACACTTGCTGATATAATTTATTAATTGTTAATGTTGATTCTATAATTTAAAAAAAATATTTCATTTACTTTTTTTCATGTAAATACAAGACCCTTAATAAAAACTTAACCATCCGTAATTTTAGTTTTCAAAGATGGTATTGTGCTTGTAACACTTCAGGTGTTAATAACATTTGGCATCTACCTACAACATTTTAACAAAGTATGGAAACTTGACAGTTTAGTCTGCTTAATAAGAAAAATAATGCCAAAAAGGTTAGCGAAACCTAAAAACGTCACTTAAAAATGACATAAGTGACTTTAACAGATTTGACAGTAACGTATCTGTTGTAGATTTTTTGGTCTTGAATTCCAGTTTAGATTCAATAGTTTTAGTACTACTTGTGAAGTTTACCAACTTTAACAAACATTGAACATTCCAGGGGTCAAATCCAGGACTCCAGCCAGCTGTCCAACTGCGTCGATGTGGAACTGATCCACACTGGATCAAAGTACAAGGTCACAGCGACCAAGTCCGGCCCTACATCGTACTTCTTGGCTATGAATGGAAGCTTTAAGGAGTTGGAGGTGCATAAGCTTACTGATGGAGGTGAGTAGACCGTAAAAGACTGAAAAGACCGAGGATGAATAGTATAAAATTAATTATTATGGGACTTTCCTGGAGTTGGAGGTGCATAAGTTCACTAATGGAGGTGAGTAGACCTAGTAGACCGTAAAAGACTGAAAAAACCGATGTTGAATATTATGAAATTTGCTGTGAATGGAAGTTTCCTAGAGTAAGAGGTGCATAAGCTTATTAATGGCGGTATGTAGACCAAGTAGGCAGTAAAAGACTGAAAAGACTGAGGGAGAATATTATGAAATTGGCTGTAAATGGAAGTATTCTGGAGCTAAAAGTGCATAAGCTTATTGTCATAAGGTATGTAGACCTTAAAAGACTGAAAAGACCAATGGTAAATATTGCAAAATTGGCTATGAACGTAAGCTTCATGAAGTTGGAGGTGCATAAACTTAAGGATGGTGGTGAGTAGACCTTAAAAGACTAAGAGTTCTAGTTCGGAGGTAAGTAGACCTAGTAGACCGTAAAAGACTGAAAAGACCGAGGGTGAATAATAGTATGAAGTTTGCTAAGAAAAGCCGGTGGTCTAGTGGTTTAAGTAATGGGCCATGATCTCGAAGTCCTGGGTTCAATTCCTGGGTCTACTTTGCTTTTACAAATAAATAATTATAATCTGTTCTTCTCCCAGGTACCCTCCTCTCAGTAGATGGAGCGTCGTACACGACGTACTTGAAAGACGAAGTAGACAAATACAGAATTGTCATTGGAAACCAGACTGTAGTCTTTGAAAAGGTAAGCAATATATTTTTCTTTGGTCTAACAGTATACCAATCCTCATGAAACTTATAAATTTGTAAGATTTATCTATACTCTGATTCATAATAATGACAAGTTTCTATGCATTTCGACATTTTGCATGTGTCAAATTGAGTGATAATGTATGGGGATGACACATTGACATCTGTCAGTTTACTTTACATGATTATGAATCAGAGTATAGTGTCAATATGACGCCAGGAGTTGAGTATAACGCGTGACCTTTTCGAAATGACGTGTGGCGTTGTCGAAATGACGCGTGGCGTTGTCAATAATTACGAGTTTAGTTGTCAATGTGATGCGTGAAATATCACCTGCGGTCTTGTGAATATAACGCATGACGTTGTAAATATGACGCTAGACGTTAACATTTATGACGCGTAAATAGACGCGTGACAAAATTACGGGAAGCGTTGTCAAAATGACGCGTGAAGCTGTCAATATGACGCGCGGTGTTGTCAATATGACGTACAACTTTGTCAAGATATGCCTCATTTCTTTTTTCAATTTAATGTCAAACAGCAACAAGTTTATATAGTTTAACATAAACTTATAAGTTAGTGTGCGTTTAGTTAAAATTGATCGTCTTACTTTAGCTAAAATTTTGATATTATCTTGTAGGAAAGGGATCCGTCGAAACTTCGAGCGCCATCTGCCGGCAAACTCGTCAACGCATTAGTCGAAGACGGAGGCCACATCGACAAGGGGCAACCCTACGCTGAAATCGAGGTGAGTAGACCAAAAATACCGATAAATAGACATGCGTGGAACAACTCTTTAAACTCGAAAGATGGAAGTTCAAAAAAAATGGCGTGGCCATTAAGATTGAAGAGGTACCTAAAGAAGAATAAATAGACCAAAAGACCGATTGTTTAATATACCAAAATACTTATTGATGCATATACCAATCATACCTACACAAGGTTTAATAGATCAATGATATTGATAAGTGAATGAACCAAAACTATACATAGGCAAGTAGACCTAAAATACTAATAGACTAAAATTACTGATCGATGAATATGTATTAATACTAAAAGAAGCTTTATTTTTGACGACCCGTTTAGCGCAATGGTTTGAGCGCCGGTTGAGACGTAAGGGTCGCGGGTTCGATTCCCGCACCGACACAAATGTTTGTTGATGAAACAGACATTTGTGACCAAAAACAACAAAGGAACCACAAACACCCAGAGTGTTTGCGGTTCCTTTGTTGTTTCTGGTTTCCATAGCACATGGGAAAACCTTAGTTTGGGACCAGGACAATGTATGTTATGTTGTCTCAATTTATTTTTATTTTATATTTTATTATTTGTATTTTTGGTTAAACCAATAACACTTATCCTTATAAGTAAGTAGACCGTATTTTGGTCGTTATTTGATAGAGCAATATACCAAAAAGACTGGAGAAAATCCAATCTATAATCTTTCGAACATAGTTTAGGTTTGCGATCACCGCACCGCATTAGGCAAGCGTGGTGATTAAGCCTAATCCCATCATAGTAGCGATGACTTGATTTCTATGATGGAGGCCTTTGCCCTGCAGTGGGACAGTATATAGGCTGATACTTGTTTTATATCTATTATTCTTGTTTTATTTAATGTTGTGTCATTTATGCATTTTTGTGTTGCTATCTTTTTATTCCATCTTTTATGACTTGTCTGTAACCTGATTGTGAATGTTTTGTACAGTGGCCAGCACATCAAGTTACTACAGTCTGTCAAATTTCCTCAGTTGATATTGAACCAAACACGTTTGACATAAAAGTGAGGTTCGATTGAAGAAATTTGACAGATTGTAGTAACTTGATGTGCAGGCCACCGTACCAATTGTACCAAGTACTGAATAAATTATTTCTGTTCTATTCTATTCTATTAGGTAATGAAGATGATCATGACCCTATCGGCGCCGGAGTCAGGCATAGTGACCTGGTGTCTTAGGCCTGGTGCTGTGTTGGATATTGGGTCCCTTCTGGGCACATTGGGTAAGTCAATATAATATTGTTTTATGTCACATTTTACTCCTGGTATGGCCATGTAATGAGAAGAGAAGAGGAACATGTAACCAAAAGAGTGATAGGTATGAATGTGAATGGGTCAAGGAGTAGAGGACGGCCGAAAAAGAGATGGATTTATTATGTGAAGAATGACATAACTGAAAGGGGGTGGATGATACGATGACGAATAACAGGGACGAATGGAAGAAGAAAACATACTGCGCCAACCACAAATAACCTGGGAATAGGGCAGGCAGATGATGAACTGTACAATTTAAAATTTATAAAACTCCCGACTAGTTGTCATAGTGTTTGCATTCTACTACTCAAACCCTTTAATTTGATACCTATATTACGGAAATCAAGTGGAAACATGAAATTCATAATGTTACGACTATGTGCCCCTGCATACGGAAATAGAGCTTGTTTCAAACGAGTAAGGTCTATTATTCCGTTGTGTACTACGTAATACACGCATAGTCGCCCCCGAACCTACGCATTCGGAATAGAAAATTATCGAACTCTCCATCGAACGTTCGAGAAGCTACGAGAAATATCGGGAACTATGTAGAAATCTCTCGAAGCCCTAATACGTAGCAACATGTCCGATGTCTACAAAGTCTCAATCGAAGTTACGAGAGAAAAGATCGAGAATGTTCTATTCCCTACTAGTAAGGTCTCGCCCGCGCCTGTGCTAGTATAAAAGCGGGACGGGCGAGCCGACGAGTCAGTTCTGATTTGAACAGCGAAGGAGTGAGTTCCAATTTGGAAAGCGATTATTCTCCTGCGAACTAAGAGTGATCTTGTGTATTACCTGCGAAGTGTTTAAGGAAGATTTTAGTGTTTTAGTGCGTTTAAGTGTGATCTAGTGTTTTAATTGTGTTTTTGTTACTCGTCGAATAAATTAATTGTCTTTTTGTGACTTTGGCATTTTACTTGAATCTTACGTACCCCGTACCCGCAACAATTGGTGTCAGAAGTGGGATTCAAGATGCCACTTACACCACGAGAAGACAGTGAGGGTCGAGTAACGAGGAGTCAAACCGCGGCTGTGGCTGTGCAAGAGGGTGAAGGTACTTCAACAGAAGCATCGATACAAACACCGATTGGGCCTATGGAGATTGCAGATATATTTAAAATGCTGAAGACGCAAGCCATCCGCCAGGAGGAGCTAGCCCGCCTTCAAGAAGCACAGTTTGCTAAACTGAGTGAAAAGCAAGACCTTCGCCAGGAAGAGCAAGCCAGACTGCTTGCTGAGCTCAGGGAAGACCAAGCCCTTCGTCAGGAAGAGCAAGCCCGCCGTCAGGAAGAGCTAGGCAAGAGCTTGTTGGGCGCTATTGAGAAGAAGCACGAAGTATTAGAAAAACAGATCGATGCTCTCAAGGATGACGTGCTAAGCATCAAGACCCAACACGAAGATCGACTTACCCAACATGAAGATCGACTCACCCAACATGAAGATCGATTCACCCAACACGAGAATCGACTGTCCCAGGTGGATACTGAGATGCAACAGCTGCATACCAAGATGGCAAGAGTGGAACCCGGGGTGCTTCAGTAGTATCGGATTCCCCGAAAGTTGAAGTGCCCCACTTCGATGGAACAACGTCTTGGGCAGCAGTTCTGGTATCAGTTCGAATCGGTGGCTAAAGGAAAGGGGTGGAACGAAGAAGAATCAATGTTAGCTTTGACTCTTGCTCTTCGTGGGGATGCCCTGCTTACATTGGAGAACCTGCCTTCGGATAACAGAACTTTAGGTGCTCTCCAAAGAGCACTAGAGGGCAGGTACAGCGACAAACACCTGGAACACGCGTATAGAGCACAACTCCGCGATCGACAACAGAAACCTGGTGAGAGCCTACAGCAATGGGCGGCGGAAATCGAGAGGCTAGTCCGACGTGCATACGTGTCATGCCCGACGATGGTGGAATCAATGATCCCGCAAGCTTTCTGTGATGGCATTAGGGACGAAGATATCAGACATGCCGTGAAGCTGGGACATCATCAGACCTTGCAGGAAGCTCTAGCCCATGCTTTGGAGTTTGAAGCCGTGCATCAGGACTCTAGAAACCATCGACTTCGGGAGGTTGTGGTTAAAGAAAAACCGTCTTTGGGCCCGATATGCTATGGCTGCGGCGAGAAAGGCCATATTGTGATGAGTTGCCCTAAACGAAGATTGTCACGTAGAACAATAGTAGCGGACAAGTCTACACAAGTCGACGCAGAAGAGATGTCGTGTATCAGTACCGATGGAAACTGGCGTGGTTACAAGAACGGCATGTACAGGCGTAGCTACGGAGATAATGGACACTGGCGTAGCTACAGAGATAATGGACACTGGCGTAGCTACTGTGACAACGGGAACTGGCGTGACCGCAAGGACGCAGTCAGCATCAAGGACACGGAGTATGTACGCGACGGGAGGGACACGCGGAACGTGCGTGATCCGCGCCGCGAGCGCGACGTGTTGACCGCTGAGACCAACGGCCATGCACAGAACCTTCGTCACAACGACGGAAAGCCGCTGGAGAAGCAGAAGAAACCGAACTCCTTAGAAAAAGTGCGGATGTTAACCACCCAGGGACTGGAACAGAGATGGAGCGAGGACGCTATAAGGAAAGCTCAAAAAGAGGACAGTGACCTGAGGAAAATTGTTGAATGGAAGAAAATAGGTCAGAAACCTTCTTGGAGCCAAGTAGCATCATCAAGCCCCATTACGAAAAGTTACTGGGCGCAATGGGACAGTTTGGAGATTAAGGATGGAGTACTTTTCAGGAAATGGGAAACACCTAAAGGGGACCAAACAACATTACAGCTGATTGTACCCCGTAAACAAGTTGCTTCTTTACTGAGATACATACACGATGGGGTATCCGGAGGACATTTAGGCGTGAAGAAGACCTTAGAGAAGCTGAGACAGAGATTCTACTGGATACACTGTCGGGAGGACGTCGAAGACTGGTGCAAGAAATGTACGACTTGCGCATCAGTAAAGGGCCCACAAACCAGAAGTAAGGGCAAACTCAAGCTGTACAACGTCGGCGCTCCATGGGAAAGAATCGCAGTCGATGTAGCTGGCCCCTTTCCAGAATCCGATGAAGGAAACAAATACATCATTGTGGTCCAAGATTACTTCACTAAGTGGCCTGAAGTCTTCGCTACGCCTAATCAAGAAGCGAAGACGGTCGCTAAAAAGCTAGTCCACGAGGTGATTTGCCGATTTGGTGTACCCCTAGAGATACATTCAGACCAAGGAAGAAACTTCGAGTCAGCACTGTTTCAGGAGGTCTGTCAACTGTTGGGTATGCATAAGACCCGTACTACTCCAGCACACCCGCAATCCGATGGCATGGTCGAGAGATTCAACCAAACGTTGGAAAACCACTTGGCCAAAGTTGTCGACGAGCATCAACGAGACTGGGACCAGTACATACCGCTTTTCCTACTGTCCTACCGATCTGCGATCCACGATAGTACCAGCGCTACCCCAGCAATGGTAAACTTCGGTCGAGAAATGCGGCTTCCGGTAGATGCATTGACTGGGACACCGCCAGAAGCTCCAAAACCAGTAACCGATTATGCGGCTGACCTACAGAAGCGCCTGGACGAAGTACATGCTCTAGTTAGAGACTGTAGTCTAAAGTCCAGCGAAAGAATGAAGACCCGTTATGACCGCAAAGCCAACACCGACGGTTTCGAGGAAGGGAAGTCTGGTTTGGTTACACAACCCACTCAGGAAGAAAGGCAAATCTACCGAAGTTCCAGCCAAGGTGGGAAGGGCCATACAAGATTATTACTAGACTGAACGACTTAACCTATCGGATCAAACAAGGAACAAGAGGAAAACCTAAAATTGTTCACATTGATCGGTTGGCTCGTTACCATGGGTCCAATGATGCTCGGGACGAGCATGACTAAGAGGGGGGTAATGTTACGACTATGTGCCCCTGCATACGGAAATAGAGCTTGTCTCAAACGAGTAAGGTCTATTATTCCGTTGTGTACTACGTATACACGCATAGTCGCCCCCGAACCTACGCATTCGGAATAGAAAATTATCGAACTCTCCATCGAACGTTCGAGAAGCTACGAGAAATATCGGGAACTATGTAGAAATCTCTCGAAGCCCTAATACGTAGCAACATGTCCGATGTCTACAAAGTCTCAATCGAAGTTACGAGAGAAAAGATCGAGAATGTTCTATTCCCTACTAGTAAGGTCTCGCCCGCGCCTGTGCTAGTATAAAAGCGGGACGGGCGAGCCGACGAATCAGTTCTGATTTGAACAGCGAAGGAGTGAGTTCCAATTTGGAAAGCGATTATTCTCCTGCGAACTAAGAGTGATCTTGTGTATTACCTGCGAAGTGTTTAAGGAAGATTTTAGTGTTTTAGTGCGTTTAAGTGTGATCTAGTGTTTTAATTGTTTTTTTTGTTACTCGTCGAATAAATTAATTGTCTTTTTGTGACTTTGGCATTTTACTTGAATCTTACGTACCCCGTACCCGCAACAATAATTTTGTGGTGGCTGCTATCTTAAGTTGCCCGCCATCTAATCTAGCTAACACTTTCTATTGTATAGGCTATTGTGACTTTCAAACAAAAAAACACACAACTTTATTTATATTTTCTAGAACTGGACGACCCATCCCTCGTGACAACGGCCCAGCCATACAAAGGCCAGTTCCCGTTGGAAGACAACCCCCCAGTCTCCGAGAAACTCAACCACGCCCACAACAAGTATAGATACATCTTGGAGAACACGCTTGCTGGTAAGTGAGAAGACTGGAAAGACCGAAAGACCATTTGTTAATATGGTATTTTATAATTTTAGTGATAAAAACTCAATCATGCACACAAAAATACAGTTACATCTTACAGGATACGTAAGTGAGAAGACTGAAAAGACTGCAAAAGACCGAAAGAGCATATTATTGTAAAATATCTTTTACATTTACAAAAAATTACGTACCGTGACCGCTTATAATGGGCAGCTTAAGAAGGCAATAGGGCAATGAAAAGGGCTATGCTCGGAATCTCCTTGCGTGATCGAGTCAGAAAAGATGAGATCCGCAGGAGATCTAAGGTCACGGACATAGCACAAAGAATTGCGTGGTTCAAGTGGCAACAGGCAGGGCACTTTGGGAGGAGAACAGATGGCCGTTGGGGTGGAAAGGTCTTTGACTGGAGGCCGCAGCCGTGGCAGGCCTCCCACCAGGTGGACCGACGATCTGTACCCAAAACTGGAATTTAAGACCAAAAAATCTTACTACAATGTTGCTACTGCAATAAAATTATGGTACCATAGTATACTCTTTTTTTCTAAAAACACTCGCTAATGTAATTTATTTATTAGTAATTGTGATTCAATAATTTAAAAAATAATTTTACTAACTTTATTTCATTTAAATACAAGACACTTTAATAAAAACTTATCCATCCGTAATTTTAGTTTTCAAAGATGGTATTGCGCTTATAACACTTCATTCGTTAATAACATTTGGTATCTACCCACAACACATTAACAATGTATGGAAACTTGACAGTTTAGTCTGCATAATAGGAAAAATAATGGCAAAAACGTTGACGAAACCTGAAAACGTCACTTGAAAATGACATAAGTGACATTAACAGATTTGACAGTGACGTATCTGTCGTAGACTTTTTGGTCTTCAATTCCAGTTTGGAGTATAGTGAAGGTCGCGGGAGTCCCTTGGATGCAGGTGGAACAGGACCGACTGTGTGGGGAACTTTGGGGGAGGTCTATGTCCAGCAGTGGACGTCTATTGGCTGAAATGATGATGATAATATCTTCTACCAGGTTACTGCCTCCCCGAGCCGTACAACACCCCCCGCCTCCGCGAGGTGGTGGAGAAGTTCATGCAGAGCTTGAGGGACCCCTCGCTGCCTCTGCTGGAGTTGCAAGAGGTAAGTCTTACTATTTGGCCATATGACGTGACGTGAACGAACAGATGTGGCGGGGAAATGTGAACGAACGAACTATACGAGTGAATTTTTAATCACCATCCAAATTACACAAACATAACAATAAATATAAATATTAACATAATAATAAATATAAATTTCTAATGTGATATATAAATATAATAATAACATAATATAAATATTGTCATAATATTAATGTAAAAATTATGAATAGGTAAACAAATATTATGATACTTGAACTAGAGAAACACAATGTGAGTCTATAAGTCCTACTCTCTCCAAAATGTTTGCAGTGCCCGACAGGGTCCATATTGTAACTTAAAATACTTAAACTAAGGTCTTTGTACAACATATGAAGAAGCAATAAACATATTGAATTGAATTGAATTTTTTAACTCCACTTAGAATCTGTAAATTCCTAAATATAATATGTTCAAATTTTTTTGCTATAACTATTACAATCTATGATGTTTATAAGACATAAAAGGCTTTTCCATAACAGTTAAACGTCCTTATGAAATGTCATAATATAACATGCCATAAAATGTTATCACCGGATTAGTAAGCTGAAGTGGCAGTGGTCTGGCCATATCTACCGCAGAACTGACCGTTGGGGTAAACGAGTTCTGGAGTGGAAACCGCGTCTTGGTAAACGTAGTGTAGGATGACCTCAGGCCAGATGGAGTGATGATCTGCGCAAGAGGGCTGGCTGGAGCTGGATGCGAGTAGCCAAAGATCGATCAAAGTGGCGAGCATTTGGAGAGGCCTACGTCCAGCAGTGGACTGCAAGAGACTGATGATGATGAAAATTGGGTATTTGACTAATTTCGATGTAGTAAAAAATATTGATACTCTATCAAAATATTGATAAATAAGAACCAATGGCCAACATTTTCAGTTAAAAATATAATGTCTATACTCTGATTTATAATCATGTAATATCAACTGACAGTTGGCGGGTTGTCGCGTTATCGTAAATTCGTAATACAAAAATAGTGTCGGTCGTGAGTAATCGAAAAGTTCAATTGCGATTCAATTATTTTTCATTTTCTTTTCATGACATGAGAAAATCTTGAAAATTACATTTGGAGGCTGATTGATGTCCAAACTTCTAACTAAATGTACGAAGTGTGTTAAAATGTAGTCATTCAATAAACTTTATTAAACTCATTTTTTATTAAACTAGTATTCTGCTTAGTCTAATAAAACACAAATATCAACATAGTTTTTCTGATTGTAATTAGTGTTGATACCCCAAGGTTTTTTGAATTTGCCACCATTCTTTATAGTCACGTTTTGTTGGTCAGACTTTTATGGTGAGGGAATATCTATGATTTAAATGAAGATGTCATGAAAATAATCAAAGGATTATTTTCATGACTTAATTGTCAGAGTATTTATGTCGAATATAACAGCTATGAGTTGTCAGATTAATTCATTTAAATAAAAAACAATTTATCGATTTTTACTCTTTATTGTTGTCTTCATGTTCATTCAAACCAGCTCTATGCATTACGTATAATCGCTGTACTTTATGTAATGTTTTTCTTATTAACTATCGTACAAATCAATGAAATTAATTTAAGGTTATGAGTAAAATCTTAACATCTAAAATGTTCAATAATAAATTCAATTGTTCGCTCACCATTCAATTATAACAGCACTAGTGCACTTAGGAGGCAACATTAAAAAAAATAAAGGTCGATTGTAGCTGTCAGTTGATATTACATGATTATAAATCAGAGTATAGCTGGTTCTGTGAGCATTCAAAGTTTCATGGGCAAGTCCATTTTTAAAGTATAAAGTTTTAAAAAATATATCATTGAACTACCCAAACATTTAGCGCAATGGTTTGAGCGCCAGTTGAGACGTAAGGGTCGCGGGTTCGATTCCCGCACCAACACAAATGTTTGTTGATGAAACAGATATTTGTGTTGGGTCTGGGTGTTTGTAGTACCTTCGTTGTTTATGGTTTCCATAGTACAAGGGAAAACCTTAGTTTGGGGCCAGGACAATGTATGTGATGTTGTCTCAATTTATTTATTTATTTTCCACCAACTTTTATTACAAAACCATTTACTTAAACGAATCATTTGATATAGCTACCAAACAAAATTTACTAGACGCGCACACAGAAGTTTGAGTTGTGACGTCACAATTCAATAGCCATTTGTATAGAGCGTTTTTGGGCTTGCCCAAAATATGTGCTCTTAAAGTTGTGATATTTCAGGTAATTCAAATGAGAATCAAGTGATTCTTTCAACGATGTTTCTTAAATTGAGGCGTCTTTTGATTAAACACATAAAAATTTTATTCAAATACCCAATTGTATCTATCTATCTGTCGACAGGTTCTCTCGTCGACCTCAGGCCGCATCCCCATAGCGGTGGAGAAGAAGGTCCGCAAGCTGATGGCGCTGTACGAGCGGAACATCACGTCCGTGCTGGCTCAGTTCCCGAGCCAGCAGATCGCCAGTGTTATTGACCAGTGAGTATCATCATCATCATCAGCCAGTACCCTCCTTTCTTTTTCGCCAAAGTACCCGGTCCAGGAGACCTATTTTTGAATTGTCGTATCACTAAAAAATGTGTGACTCCCATGATTTTTGACATCCGCATTTTTGAATCATTCGAAAACGAGTGTTTTGCAACGAGTGGTATAAACCACTCGTTTCCGTGAAGCGAGTGCACGCATTTACGTCAACGTGAAACGAGTTAAAACTATACTTTGACAAGCTTGGCTATACCCTAAGCGAGTGATTTCAAAAATAGGGAAAATTTTGAATCATGCGACTTACGAGACGACGTGACTTGCAAAACGAGTAGTTTTGTTCGGACGAAGCGAAAATTCAAAAATAGGTCTCCTGAGCTGCTCGGATCCAATAGGACCTCCTATTTCGGTGATATCATCGACCCATCGTGACGCTGGACGACCTTCGTTTGCCTATTCTAGGGCACCATTCGGTAAGGAGCTTACTCCACCTGCCATCACCTCGCCTAGCTAGGTGTGAGTGTATACAATAGGGTATTTTACGACGTTTGTATGTATTCATTGTAAAGTAAGTTGATGGCGCTGTACGAGCGGAACATCACGTCCGTGCTGGCTCAGTTCCCGAGCCAGCAGATCGCCAGTGTTATTGACCAGTGAGTGTCGTCATCATCATCATCAGTACCCACTGAGTATAGGCCTCCTTTCTTTTTCGCCAAAGTTCCCGGTCCTGAGCTGCTCGGATCCAATAGGTTATAATTAACTGTGGGAGAGCCACGCTTCGGCATGAATGGGCCGGCTCGACCGGAGTGATACCACTGCCGCACAGAAAACCATCATGAAGCAGCTCCTGTGCTGTATTTCGCCGAGTGAGTGAGGGTACCGGAGGCCCATCGGGGGGGAAGGGGATAAAAGGTTAGCAGCGCACTTGTTGCATGTGTTCATGGGCGGCGGCAATTGCTTACCATCAGGTGATCCGCCTGCTCGTCTGTTACCTATCACATTAAAAAAAAAAGAACAGATGTCATTTTTTATTCAGAAATTTTATTGAAGGCACATCTTTTGCCTAAAGTAGTTTAGTCCCAAATTACTTAATTTAAAGAAAAGTAAACAGATGGCGCCAAAAAGACGTTTTTGCTATGGCCGAAGCGAAAAGAAAATATAGAAAATATATACTTCTAAACTTTACATTGCGTTTTTAAAGCGACTAGAAATTAATGGTCTATAATTACGATGGCGTGGTGATTAAGCCTAATCCCATCATAGTAGCGATGACTTGATTTCTATGATGGAGGCCCTATGATGGAGGATGGAGGTATATGATGATAGTATACTATAAATAGTAACATTTTTGTGTTTGTTACAGCCACGCCGCGTCATTGGCCAAGAGAGCAGACCGGGATGTCTTCTTCATGAGTACACAAGCTCTGGTGGTGCTAGTACAAAGATATAGGTAAGTTTTTGACCCTTAAGGATATAAGTTAACGAAAAATTTAATTGTTTTTCGCTCTTATGTTTTGATAGATAAAGTTCAAAATGAGGTGGGATCTATTTCCCCGTTGCCTGTGGCCACTTTTAACAGTAATTTTGATTGTGAATGTTCTATAATGATAATATACTTGAAATTCCTCTACAAAAATTATAAATATCATACTTGAGTGCATTAATCAACCACAATTGGGTATTTGACTAAATTTTTTTATGTGTTTAATCAAAAGACGCCTCAATTTAAGAAACATCGTTGAAAGATCACTTAATTTTCATTTGAATTACCTGAGATATCACAACTTTAAGAGCACATATTTTCACAGCCAAAAAACGCTCTATACAAATGGCTATTGAATTGTGACGTCACAACTCAAACTTCTGTTTGCGCGTCTAGTAAATTTTGTTTGGCAACTATATCAAATGTTTCGTTTAAGTAAATAGTTTCATAATAAAAGTTGGTGGAAAATGTACGGGTAGTTCAATGATATAATTATTTTTCAAAAAAAATATACTTTAAAAATGGACTTGCCCTTGAAACTTTGAATGCTCACAAAACCAGCTAGACGTTATATTTTTAACTGAAAATGTTGGCCATTGGTTCTTATTTACCAATATTTTGATAGAGTATCAATATTTTTTACTATATCGAGATTAGTCAAATACCCAATTGTTTAAAAAAATACATTGGCGTCGCTACTGTGCGCCAGCCCTAAGGCGAAAGGTGATGCGTAGCGACTCCAATAGATTTAAATGGGGGCTACCGCGTGTGAAAAATCCGCTAGATGGCGTACTTGAGAACTGAGGTCCATCTACATGTGCATTCTAATTTGATACGCAATTAATTGAATATATTTTCAGGAATGGAATTCGTGGACGCATGAAGGCAGCGGTCCATGATTTACTCAAACAATACTACCACGTAGAAAGTCACTTCCAGCTGGGTAAGTTCGTCTTTCCTCTACCTAAAGGTTTACTGGAAGAAATCGCTACAAGCGATAAGAAGACAAAACGGCGTGTAGTGTTTTTCGCTGTTGTTTCACTCATTTGTCCTTTTTCTGTGCAATAATAAATATAAAAACCGGCCAAGTGCGAGTCGGGCTCGCGCACAAAGGGTTCCGTAGCAGCAAATACCAAAATTACAGTTAAATCAACCTATCTCAAAAACTATAAGAGATACTTTGATCAAACCAAAAATCGTTGAAAGAGTTAATTAGCATGCATCACCTCTATTTTTTTTAGAATTTTATACCCCGTAGTTATAAAATAGAGGGGGGGGGGACATACTTTTTACGACTTTGAGAGCTGATATCTCAAAAACCGTTCACTTTAAGAAAAATGTTTTTTAGAAAACTTTATATCATTTTAAAAGACCTTTCCATTGATACCCCACACGGGTATGTACATCGAAAAAAAAAATTTCATCCCTCAGTTACATGTATGGGGGGCCCCACCCCCAATTCTTTTTTTTACTATTTAGTGTCATATTTTTGTAGCGGTTCATACAACACATATTCCCATCAAATTTCATCACTGTAGTACTTATAGTTTCCGAGTAAATCGGCTGTGACAGACGGACAGACGGACAGACGGACAGACGGACATGACGAAACTATAAGGGTTCCGTTTTTGCCATTTTGGCTACGGAACCCTAAAAAACGGTCAAATCAATTTAGGAAACGACATTTTCTAAGTTTTCTTGGGTCTAGGTGGGTTGGATGTTCTGGGTTGACGCCGCCAGTAAATTATCGTCACCTGGTTCTCGCACAGAGGTTGCCCTAGTTTGAGATCAGGTTGATTGGTGTGATTGTGGAAAAAAATCTATCTATCTTTATTTGTAACCCCAGGCACAATATAATTACACACAGAAGTTAGACTTTGACCTGATTTTGAATTTAGAAGAGTTCGTTGACATATGCTAGGGTTGTTGCCCGGCATGAGTACATAAGCGCGCGGCCTCTACCACAGACCTCGACAGTTCGACAACCTTATGTCATAAGTTAGGATTAATGTGGTCGAAAAGGCGTTTTTGCTCGTTAGTGCGCATGCGTGAGTACATGACATATTTTTAGCTCTTAGTGGGCAGTCAGCCTTCTGTGTCAATATGTATTTTGTGCCCCAGGTTCGTACGACAAATGCGTGGTGGCGCTGCGAGACCGCTACAAGGACGATATGCAGGTTGTCTCCAACATGATATTCTCCCACAACCAGGTGGCCAAGAAGAATCTGTTGGTGAGTGCTTACGAATTTATTTTATTATATAGGGAAAACCTTAGTTTGGGACCAGGATAATGTATGTGATGTTGTCTCAATTTATTTATTTATTCAAGACTAGCGGCCCGCCCTCACTTCGCTTCGGGACCGTAATTCAGAAATTTCGTTTATTAATAAAAAAATTCGTTAGATGGAGTACCTGTAGATTGAGGTCCAGCCACACAATGATTGGTTATTTTTAATGTGAGATGTCACTAAACGTCATAGTACGTTGAAGTTGGACTTCAGTCTACACATATGACATCTAACGGATTTTGCATTCGCGGTAGTCCCCATTTTATGAAGTCTGAGATTTGAAATCCAAAATAGTGTACACACATACAGGATGGTCTAACTAGTGACGTCAATAATTTTTTTTTAGATTCCTCACTCCTAGGGGTATTCAAAAATACCCCATGTATGTTCAGCGATTTTTTGTAGTTTTCGAGTTATACTTTTTTTAAAGGTTTTTTTCAAGTTTTCTGCCAGCGAGGCTTAAAAAATTCATAACTTTTTTTTTATTGGCTATTTTGTAATTCTTTTTTATGACATGATTTTCTAGAATGTTATTCATAATAAAAAAATATTTGGCTTATTAAAACCACTTAATGTTACCCAAAAAAGGTCTTGAAAGTTAGGATTTTAGTTTTTAGTAGGATTTACTCAAACATTCAACTTCAAATTAAAAATACAAAGAGGAGTTTCCATAGCTTTGAAGTAAGTTTAAAAACTTCACAGGGTCCTAAACTATCGATATCATGAAAAAAAAATACTACTTAATGGGCCTTTTTTTGAAGTTATCGACCTCCGAACGCAGATAGGCTGAAAATTTATGAAACTCAATAAGGCAATTTTTGCTCGATTGAAGGATTTACTCAAACATTTAACTTCAATTAAAGTACAAAAAGGAGTTTTAATAGCTTCGGATTAAGTTTAGAAACTTAACAGGGTCCTAAACTACCAATATCATAAAAAAATAAAACTACTTTATTAGCCTCTTTTTGCGCCTGTGCTTGTTACTCAATGACTTGGATTGTGCAGTACTATGAGTTACTCACTAAGTCAATACGTGAGTATAATCAGAGTCTAGTTAACACAGCGTAATTAGTTCAATATGGAAAGAAAACAACGCAAACAAAATACGTGCGCTTTTTTTTACTTTTTTTTATGTGATAGGTGGCAGACAAACAGACGGATCACCTGATGGTAAGCAATGGAGCCGCCCATAGACACCTTCAACACCAGAGTCTCAAGTGCGCTGCCTTTAACCCCTTTTCCCCTAATTGGGCCTCCGGTGCCCTCACTCATTCGACGAAACACAGCGCAGGTGCTGCCGCCGGTCTTTCACCGGCTGTACGCCGGTCTTCTGTGAGGCCGTGGTATCACACTGGTCGAGCCGGCCCATTCATGCCGAAGCGTGCTTTTTTAAAACTATCGCAATTTCAAGGTTCATTTGCTATTGGAATGTTAAAAAGTAGAAAAATTGCTACAATTGAGTTTCATACATTTTCAGCCTATCTGCGCAGCTGCGTTCGGAGGCCTATTACTTCAAAAAGAGGCTTATAAAGTAGTATTATTTTTTCATGATATTGGCAGTTTAGGACCCTGTTAAGTTTCTAAACTTAATCCGAAGCTATTAAAACTCCTTTTTGTACTTTAAATTGAAGTTAAATGTTTGAGTAAATCCTTCAATCGAGCAAAAATTGCCTTATTGAGTTTCATACATTTTCAGCCTATCTGCGTTCGGAGGTCGATAACTTCAAAAAAAGGCCCATTAAGTAGTATTTTTTTTTCATGATATCGATAGTTTAGGACCCTGTGAAGTTTTTAAACTTACTTCAAAGCTATGGAAACTCCTCTTTGTATTTTTAATTTGAAGTTGAATGTTGGAGTAAATCCTACTGAAAACTAAAATCCTAACTTTCAAGACCTTTTTTGGGTAACATTAAGTGGTTTTAGGAAGCCAAATATTTTTTTTATTATGAATTACATTCTAGAAAATCATGTCATAAAAAAAGAATTACAAAATAGGCAATAAAAAAAAAGTTATGAATTTTTTAAGCCTCGCTGGCAGAATACTTAAAAAAAACCTTTAAAAAATTATAACTCGAAAACTACAAAAAATCGCTGAACATACATGGGGTATTTTTGGATACCCCCAGGTGTGAAGAATCTAAAAAAAAATTATTGACGTCACTAAAAATCCACCCTGTATATGTGTGTTTACATATTCATAAAATAATAATTTATTACGTCCCCAGGTGACCCTGCTAATAGACCACCTGTGGTCCAACGAGCCCGGGCTCACGGACGAGCTGGCGGCCACGCTCAACGAGCTGACGTCTCTCCACCGCGCGGAACACAGCAGAGTCGCTCTGCGGGCGAGACAGGTGAGACTACCGGAATAGTAACTAAATAAGAAAGTAAGTAAAACATTTGTTGACCACAGACAAAATTAGTACACATAAACAAATCATCGAAGGGTCTGGACCCTTCGATGATGATGGGTGGAGCATAGCCGAGTCACGCTGCGGGCTAGACAGGTGAGACTAGCGGAAATGAAAGAAATAAAAAACAAGCACGAAAAAGCCACGGAATCAAGGTCCGTGCGATTCTTATAGAAACTAGATGAAAACCCATTGGTAGTGACCCTGCCTCATACTGTGGTCCATTGGTAGTGACCCTGCTGATAGACCAACTATGGTCCATCCGTAGTGACCCTGCTAATAGACCACCTATCCATTGGTAGTGCCCCTGCTGATAGACCACCTATAGTCCATCGGTAGTGACCCTGCTATAGACCACCTGTGGTCCAACGAGCCCGGGCTCACGGACGAGCTGGCGGCCACGCTCAACGAGCTCACATCTCTCCACCGCGCCGAACACAGCCGCGTCGCGCTGAGAGCTAGACAGGTGAGACTACTAAAAGAAATAAAAAACAAGCACGAAAAAGCCACGGAATCGGGGTCCGTGCGATTCTTATAGAAACTAGATGAAAACCCATTGGTAGTGACCCTGCCTCATACTGTGGTCCATTGGTAGTGACCCTGCTGATAGACCAACTATGGTCCATCAGTAGTGACCCTGCTAATAGACCACCTATCCATTGGTAGTGCCCCTGCTGATAGACCACCTATAGTCCATCGGTAGTGACCCTGCTAATATAATAGACCACCTGTGGTCCAACGAGCCCGGGCTCACGGACGAGCTGGCGGCCACGCTCAACGAGCTCACGTCTCTCCACCGCGCGGAACACAGCCGCGTCGCGCTGCGGGCTAGACAGGTGAGACTACCGGAATCAAAAGTAATTAGAAAAAACCACGGAACCAGGGTCCGTGGCTTTTTCGTGTTTGTTCGTTTCCAATTCTTATAGAAACTAGATACAAACCCGGCTTCGCTCGAGGTAAATGTGACACAGCCGCGTCGCGCTGCGAGCGAGACAGGTGAGACTACCGGAATCAAAAGTAACTATACTCTTGAGGGGCTATACGAATGAAACTAGCGCCAACCTATTTACACTGATTGTGGCGAAAATACGATATTTTTTAAGAAAGCAAAATATTACAGACTTAGATAAAAGTAAATTGAATTTTTCAAGATACAATACAATATTTCTAACACGCGACAAGTAACAATCATGTTAATTATTGCTAAAAACGGTCACTTTTATTGTGTTAATTTACTTGGATCTAAGTCTGTAATGTTTTATTTTCTTCAAAAATATCATATTTTCGCGACAATCAGTGTAAATAGGTTGGCGGTGCTAGTTTCATTCGTATAGCCCCTTAACTGATACCCTAGGTTCCCTAGGTGAGGGAATAACGGAATCCAAAGAAATAAAAAACAAGCACGAAAAAGCGACGGAATCGGGGTCCAGGTAATTTTTATAGAAACTATACTCTGATTGATAATCATGTAAAATAAACTGACAGATGAAAATGACAAGTTTCTATGCATTTTGACATTTTGCATGTGTCAAATTGAGTGATAATGTATGGGGATGACACATTGTCCAGACATGTCAAGTTCAAGAGTTTCCACCCTCTTACAATCCTGGGTTGAAACGGCATCTCAGCACCTTCAGGGTGAGAGTGACAGACGAAGTGGACACTTTATCTGTTGTTTTGTGCCTGTCAATCTCATATTTGGATCTCACGGCCGCTTACCATCAGACGGAGTGGGGTCATCTTGATTGTCCTCAACAAAAAAAAATTAAAAAAAGCATCAGGACCGCCGCTAGCTGTTTCGGCGCCCGCGTGCAATAGAAAAAATCTTTATTCAAGTTCACAGAACAGTTATGAATGTGCAAATGCAATACCGATTGTGCCGCCTGGGTGGGGGAAGGGGGTAGCTAGTGATAGCTACTATAAGTTTTGTTATTTTAAACGTCACGCCACAAGTGAGAACGTGGACTCTCGTCTTGCTTATCATCAGACTGAGGTGAGCTAATATACTGAGTTAATATAAAAAACTCATAAGTTTGGCGTGTCTGTCTGTGGGATCATAGCTCCTGGACGGATTTTTTTTGTGTTCTTAGCTTGATTAGGGCCGCCAACTAAAATGGCCGCCACCACAAAATATAGGTATCAAACCACCCGTAATATAGGTATCAAATGAAAGGGCTTAAGTAGTAGAACGCATACATTATGACAACTTGTCGGGAGTTAATTTTCAATTCAATTTTTTTTTCAGGTTCTCATCGCAGCCCACCAACCGGCATACGAGCTCCGTCACAACCAGATGGAATCGATATTCCTCTCAGCAGTCGACATGTATGGACATGACTTCCACCCTGAAAACCTTCAGAAACTCATTCTGTCTGAGACGTCGATATTCGATATACTGCACGACTTCTTCTATCACACAAATGCTGCTGTAAGTGCTTAGTAATAAGGTCTGTTTTTGCATGTATTGTAATGGGTTGACGAAAATGTAAAGCAAAGTGGATTTTGAGTTGCTAGATTTTAAGTTCCTTTTCGAATACTTCTCAAGAGAGTGGTAAAAAATATACAAACCATAATAGTTTCTATAGTACTATAGACATGGGTTGACGAAAATGGAAAATAAAGTAAACTTTGAGTTACTGGATTTAAAGTTCCTTTACGAATAACTTCTCAATAGAGTGGTAAAAAATTTGCAAACCAAAATAGACTCTATAGTATAGACATGGGTTAACCAAAATGTATAGCAAAGTGAACTTTCACGTGACCGACTTTGTATCGAAAGTTGAATTTTTTTCATGCAAATTATCAATAGTAATAGAACAAAAATGTTGTTCAGAATCGTTGATGGAACTCGTGGTTAAGGGGCTATACGAATGAAACTAGCGCCGCCAACCTATTTACACTGATTGTGGCGAAAAGACATGAAGATTTTTTGAGAAAGCAAAACATTACAGACTTAGATAAAGTAAAATTGAATTTTTCAAGATGCAATACAATATATAAAACACGCGACAAGTAACAATAATGTCAATTATTGCTAAAAGTGGCCGTTTTTAGCAATAATTAACATTACTGTTACTTGTCGTGTATTAGAAATATTGAATTGCATCTTGAAAAATCCAATTTACTTGGATCTAAGTCTGTAATGTTTTATTTTCTTCAAAAATATCATATTTTCGCCACAATCAGTGTAAATAGGTTGGCGGCGCTAGTTTCATTCGTATAGTTCCTTAAAGGGATGTAAATGTTCACTCTTACACCGTGTTTATATTTGTGTTTCCTTTGTTGTATGATATCCAAATGTATGAGATATTGTATGAATGTATTCATATTTAACAGGTATGCAACGCCGCTCTGGAGGTGTACGTGCGCCGCGCATACACGTCGTACGAGATCCAATGCCTGCAGCACTTGGCGCTGTCGGGCGAACTTGGCGTGGTGCACTTCCAGTTCGTTTTGCCCACTGGACATCCCAACAGGTTGGTTCCGTACTTATTACCAACTAGCGGCCGCCCGCGACTTCGTCCGCGTGGAAAAGTAACTTTTTACCCCCTTTTTAACCCCTTACAACCCCCTTTTCGCAATAAAAAGTATTAGTCTAAGATCCCGCTATACAACGACCTTCACCGAGATGCTTATTTGATGAGACGTATTTTTTATGTTATTAAATATGCCAATAAATATATCCTATATGGGTTGCCTAACAAATTTCAGTCCAGAGTATTTTTAATTAATAATTAAAATTTTTTTTTTTTTAAACATTGCACCGGTGTGATTATTTAATAAATTTGATACCAATCGAAAGTTTGAAGCCCATAGAATATGCAAACGTTAGGTTGCCTATTTTTATCCGGTCACAACCACGGGTTGCCAGGTGTAAACAGGTAAATCCATACAAGCATTTTGCAACGTTCTGATTATTGAATCAATTTTAGATAAAATGAAAGATTATTTCATAAGGAACACGGTGGTATAGGGTTGCCTGCGAAAAATCAGTCCCGAATTACGGTTGTCGAATTTTAAATAATAAAATATCGCTGCGAGTGAATGTGTGTGAGAGAGAGGTCCCAGACCAACCATCCCAATGATACCAAACACGGCATATTTATCATAACTTTATTTTTTTACTCTGTATGTTTTGTCCGCTAGAGGGCGCCACATTAGATTTTGTGAAACTTCATATAGCCTATAACCAGCGGACGATCAAGACGCTTATAATGATATGTCATTTGTCGAATTCTGATAAGTAGTTAAGAAGTTACGTGGAAACAGATGAACATACATACATACATACATAGCCTGTCAAAATCATAACCCTCCTTTTGCTTTGCCGTAGTCGGGTAAAAACCATAAGTGAGTTTTACTACCAATTACTTCAACATGACAAAAATATAGAAAATGTATTAGCTTAGATAATTTTTAAGATTCAATTGTTATGTACTTACTGTATATTCAGCGATAAATTTAAGAAATTCTTCGTTATATTTTTTATTCAAAACAGTCACTTTTTTGTAGCACGTGGTATGATAACCTACAAATTGGAGTGACGCACTGGGTAGCTCAATAAAACTGTAATTAAAATTTTTTTTCTTACGAAAAGCTAACTTTAATGCACAGTTTTCAAAAGTTTCATCATCAAAATCAATTATTCCGTCATCCGAATCACATTAAAAACACTTTTTGGCCATTTTTTCCAACAATAAATAGCAGCACGTTTTTTCACTTGTATCTATAGCGACAAACTACTCCAAAATAATGTATAGCATATACGAGTCTATCGCTATCCTTTTCATTTCCAAGCACAAATAGCATGCGCACTCTCCTTCTTTAAATGGGCGGCTTTAAACAGCTGCTACGCTGCGTCCTTTTCTACCGCATGGGATGGTTGGTCTGGGACCTCTCTCTCACACACATTCACTTGCAGCGATATTTTATTATTTAAAATTCGACAACCGTAATTCGGGACTGATTTTTCGCAGGCAACCCTATACCACCGTGTTCCTTATGACATAATCTTTCATTTTATCTAAAATTGATTCAATAATCAGAACGTTGCAAAATGCTTGTATGGATTTACCTGTTTACACCTGGCAACCCGTGGTTGTCACCGGATAAAAATAGGCAACCTAACGTTTGCATATTCTATGGGCTTCAAACTTTCGATTGGTATCAAATTTATTAAATAATCACACCGGTGCAATGTTTAAAAAAAAAAAAATTTTAATTATTAATTAAAAATACTCTGGACTGAAATTTGTTAGGCAACCCATATAGGATATATTTATTGGCATATTTAATAACATAAAAAATACGTCTCATCAAATAAGCATCTCGGTGAAGGGCGTTGTATAGCGGGATCCTATACTATATCCTATGTTCTTTCTCAGGGTCTAGATCATCTGCATACCAAATTTCATTTAAATCCGTTCAGTAGTTTTTGCGTGAAAGAGTAACAGACAGACAGACAGACAGAGTTACTTTCGCATTTATAATATTACTAGCGGCCGCCCGCGACTTCGTCCGCGTGGAAAAGTAACTGTTTACCCCCCTTTCAACCCCGTACATCCCCTTTTTCGCAATAAAAAGTAGCCTATGTCCTTTCTCAGGGTCTAGATTATCTGTATACCAAATTTCATTTAAATCCGTTGAGTAGTTTTGGCGTGAAAGAGTAGCAGACAGACAGACAGACAGACAGAGTTACTTTCGCATTTATAATATTAGTATGGATATAGTTAGGATTAGGATTGGGTATTTGAAAATTTTTTTTAATGTGTTTAGTCAAAAGACCCCTCAATTTAAGAAACATTGTTGAAAGAATTACTTGATTCTCATTTGAATTACCTGAGATATTACAACTTTACAAGCACATATTTTGGGCATGTAAAAAAAGCGCTTTATACAAATGGCTACTGTCGAGTGACGTCACACGCGAGTATCTTATATGTAATTTCTTTAAAAAAAATTTCTTCCAGAATCCCAATCAGCCAATCCGAGATCGAGCTATCAGCCGACAACGATCAAGAAGGCACCCCCGCAGAGCTCTCCACCGCCGCCATGAGGAAGTGCCACCACCGCACCGGCGCGCTGGCCGCCTTCGACTCCTTCGACCAGTTCGTGCAGTACGCTGATGAGCTGTTGGACCTGGTGAATGACTTCGCCAGTACCGCTTCTGTGAGGAGAGAGGTAAGTGTGAATAAATGACTACATTCATAATGATAAAAAATGTTTCTTTCAAAATATAGCTACATATAGGTACAGTGGCCAGCACATCAAGTTACTACAATCTGTCAAATTTCCTCAGTTGATATTGAACCAAACACGTTTGACATAAAAGTGAAGTTCGATTGAAGAAATTTGACAGATTGTAGTAACTTGATCTGCAGGCCTCCGTACCTAATTTTACCGTGGGAGAGCCACGCTTCGACATGAACGGACTAGCTCGACAGGAGTGATACCACATCCTCACAAAAGATCGGCGTGAAGCAGCGCCTGCGCTGTTTTATCAAATGAGTGAAGGTACCGGAGACCCAATTGGGAGGAAAGGTTGACAGCGCAATAAGAGTTTTTGCAAATGCAAAATTCGATAGATGGCGTTACGTGTCAGGTCCAACTTTGACGACATTGATTGTTTCATGGCAAAACTTTTGACATGATTATTTCATTTATGATTTTTGATTGATGATTATTGATGTGATGATGATATGATACGGTCAAATGTAACCAATCCACTCGTTGTTGGACTATCGGATTTGACATTTGCAAATACCCTCATTGTGACTATATAGTAGTCTGTAATCTTCTTTGTCGTCACACTCTTAGCAGAGTGGTCGTGGTCGTCACATCAGCGTTTATAGTATGTAATAGTGGCTTGAATGATAATGATCCACCGCCGCCATGAGGAAGTGCCACCACCGCACCGGCGCGCTGGCCGCCTTCGACTCCTTCGACCAGTTCGTGCAGTACGCTGATGAGCTGTTGGACCTGGTCAACGACTTTGCTAGTACCGCTTCTGTGAGGAGAGAGGTAAGTGCCATATCTCTAGCTACCACAGATGAATGACTTTGCTAGGTGTGTAGGTGCTATTATTTGAGGCGAGAGGTAGGTGCTATATCTATACCTATTTGTGTGTAATTAACAGGTGTGACTCAATAGTTACCATTTATGATCGGAAAACGCACTACCACAGATAAATGACTTGGCTAATACCGCTTCAGTGAGGAGAGAGGTAAGTGTGATAAAGGACTACATTCGAAATGAAAAAAAAAATGTTTCTTTCAAAATATAGCTACATATAGGTACCTAATTTTACCGTGGGAGAGCCACGCTTCGACATGAACGGACTAGCTCGACAGGAGTGATACCACATCCTCACAAAAGATCGGCGTGAAGCAGAGCCTGCGCTGTTTCATCAAATGAGTGAGGGTACCGGAGACCCAATGAGGGTTTTTGCAAATGCAGAATCCGATAGATGTCGTTACGTTGACGTCAACTGATTTGTGAAGACCTAACACAGGTCCCTCCACCAGCCCATGGTCCTTCCTACCGTCTCGGCATACGGACCGAATCTTGGGAGACGCTCACCAGGTACTTGCTAAGGGCTCTTTCCCCGGTGCGTTTCTTCACTCCCTACAAAGTCTGTGTCTTTGGCCCATCTCAATGTCACTTCTCCCCAAATGGGGCGTGAAACAACACAGCACAAGCGACTCGCGCTCGGGCAGTTCCACATCAATCGAACTCCTTCCTAATGTCAAGCCTTTTGTGTGCAAACGCACGCAGAAACGTGAAGACCTAACAGTCGGATTAAGCCCTATCCCATCATAGTAGCGATGACTTGATTTCTATGATGGAGGCCTTTGCCCTGCAGTGGGACAGTACATAAGCTGATACTTTAATTCACAGGATCTTCAAGCGTTACAAGAGGGCAGTGAAAGTCGAGACAGCACGAGTATCAACGTTGGTCTGGACTACAGCAAGAATGCTGATACTGATGATGTGGTAAGTCATCATATTATCATCATCATCATTTCAGCTTCAACCGAGAGAGGGTACTGTAATGCCCTCATTTCAGAGTATCATTTAATTAGAATATTCAATTCGTCTTATTGTTATTTATTTTCCTGTAAGTAAATCTTATTAATAACTTCACTTGTACGAATAATACTTGGGACTACCAGGTCGTTAAGGCGGTTCTGTTTACGTAATCATTATACCGACGTCGCGAGTAGAATGATAAATCAGAACGAATTTGACTTTTGAAATGGCTTTACAAAATCGGCCATAAACAGCAGTCAGTACCGAAGGAGTTTACCATCGCTACAGTACCGAACCCAATGGAGAGAAAGGGGGTTAAAATGTTTGCAATGCAAAATCTCTACTCTCTACTTCATCCTGGGGTAAGAATCAAGAAAAGAGGGTGGCAACAATACCACTACAACACTGGTAGGGCTTCAGGTTTATTATTATTTATTAATCAAACAAATAAGTTTATATAAAAAGTGCATTTGTCCTGCAAAAATATTACATAGTAAAATAAAAATAGAAAAACAAAAAATTTTTGTGACATACGGACGGACAGACTTGACGAATCTATAAGGGTTCCGTTTTTTACCATTTAAGTACGGAACCCTAAAAATAGTAGTTATTTTCCGCACCTGCCAAAAATATCGATAGGTGCTGAGAGTGGACTAGGCCAGGTGCTGAAATTCTGGGTGCTGAGAGTGGATTACCTCGTTTTTAAGGGGCGCCAAAATCTGGGCTTGACAATTTGGGGAGGGAGGGAGAGGATTAATAGAAGCCTACAACCGTTTCACTATTTTAAAACCATCGGTACTTAACGACGTAACACCCAAAAGCCTATTAAAAGGCAAAAACAATTGATTTTCTATTGTGTCTGCTATCTAGACCTTATAACGTTAGGCTACTTAGTACGTCAAGTCAATGTATGGGATGTTGTCTAAATTTATTTATTTATTCATCATCAGCCTTTGGAGCCAATCCACATCCTAATGGTAGGAGTCAGAGACAACGGCGAGAGCGACGACAGCATAGTGGCGAGACGGTTCGGCAACTTCTGTCGCGCCCATAGACACGAGCTGCACCAGAAGAGGATCAGGAGGATCACATTTCATGTCGCTTATCAAGTGAGTCAAAGTCACCTTCAGTTGTGCAAGTCAGTAAAAGTCATCGTCAACTTTCAAAGTCAGTAAAAGTCGACATCGCTTATCAAATGAGTGTTCAGTAAAAGTTACCGTCAGCAGTGAAAGTCAGTAAAAGTCATCGTCAGATGTCAAAAGTCAGTAAAAGTCATCGTCAGCTGAGTCAACTTCGCTTATCAAGTGAGTGTTCAGCAAAAGTTATCATAAGCTGTCGATGTCAGTAAAAGTCACCGCCAACTGTAAAAGTCAACATCAACTGATAAAGAAGATAAGAAAAATTACATTTATGTCAAGTGAGTACTGAAAGTCAAAGTCACCATAAGCTTTTGAAGTCAGTGAAAGTCCGGCTGGGTTTTAGTAGTAACGCACAGTGTAAGCAAACCTAAACTCTAAAGAACATCGGTCTGATTAGACTTAACAATTACCCTTGATAAAAAAAAATATGACAATATAGCTGCTTAAAAGGACATTTAAATAAAAATACTTTTACATTAACATACAGCGGGAGTATCTTATAAAATCAGTTCAAACCAAGCTTAAATCTTACTGTTTGTTGGCGACTGACTGTAGTGCGACCTTATTTTTAAATTCTTTATCTATGATACTCTGTGGTCAAATGGTTGTCATCTGATTACGAGTAGTATCAAATTGTTTGTATTTAATTTAACGTACTTAATTAGTTTTTAGTGGTTTTTGTTCCCGTTTACAAGTATAGTCTCATACGTAGCGATTTACCACATCGTGGAAGTGGCTACTGGTGTGACAGCTAATCAAATAACGGTTTATCATAGTAATTTCTTAGTGACGTAGATAGGTACTTATTATATTCTAACCTCTAAACAAAACATCGGTAATATAAGAAATTCCCGCTTTTATAAGTGATGCTGTTTTAGATTATTTATTTAATGAGCAATCCATTGATACCTAAGTCGTTAAGGGTAGCGGAGCTTTAGGTCAAGTCACCACATCTATGAAAACCGCCGATATTCTTTACATTCTTAAACTTTTTTTTTTTTTTTTTATGAGATAGGTAGCAGGCGAGCAGGCGGATCACCTGATGGTAAGCAATTGCCGCGCCATGGACACTTGAACACCAGTGGAATTACAAGTGCGCTGCCAACCTTTTGTCCCCTTCCCCCCGAGTAGGCCTCCGGTACCCTCACTCACTCGGCGAAACCACAGCACAGGGGCTGCTTCACGCCGGTTTTCTGTGAGGCAGTGGTATCACTCCGGTCGAGCCGGCCCATTCATGCCGAAGCGTGGTTCTCCCACAGTTAAACTCCACTTTTCTTTCCCAGACGCCAGTTTCCCAAATTCTTCACATACAGAGCCCGCAACGATTTCACTGAAGACACGATATACCGCCACTTGGAACCAGCGTCCGCCTTCCAGCTGGAGCTGTACAGGATGAGGAGCTATGAGCTGGAAGCGCTGCCTACCAGCAACCAGAAGATGCATCTGTATATAGGGAAGGCTAAGGTGAGATAAGTGCTTGCCGGGTTAAACGCGAGAAAAAGCTTGAACTTTTAAAGCACACAAATAAATACTACATTTAAAATTTTCTAATTAAACTTTGATTCATAATCATGTAAAGTAAACTGACAGATGAAAATGACAAGTTTCTATGCATTTTGACATTTTGCATGTGTCAAACTGAGTGATAATGTATGGGGATGACACATTGACACACAATATATCTCACAAGTAATGCATTAAATTGATTCGGTTGTTTAATGTGATTGCCAAATCAATAAATGAATAACCGACTTGGCAAAACATGGATCTCACCACTTTTTACGGTAGTTGCGAGACTGGGTTTTTTTTACAAGTATTGTTTTTAATGGGATTTATATTATATTAATGTATTAAATGCTATATGTAATTATTTAATAAATATGTATTTTCATATTGGAATTTATTTATTTATTTTTATTTTTTATTTATTGTATGTCATTTGTTCTCTAATACTAATATTATATATTGTTATTATTAATTTTATACCTATTACATATTATTATTATTAACTATCACCATATTTATCGCGATTAAAATATATTATATTCTATTATTGCACTTTACTTATTATTTTTATTCATGACTTTTAACCTATTGTCTGAGAGAAAAAAAAAGATGAATCCATTCAATTTAACAAAAAACTTGTCTGCAGGTGAAGAAGGGGCAAGAGGTGACCGACTACCGGTTCTTCATCCGCTCCATCATCAGACACCAGGACCTCATCACCAAGGAGGCCAGCTTCGAGTACCTTCAGAACGAGGGCGAAAGGTAAGCGATGACAATGAGGGACTTGGCTGATACTTTATTTTACTTTGCTTTACTTTACTGTACTGTACTTTTTCTTACTTTACTGTATTTTACCGTACTTTACTTAGGTAAGGTAAGAAAAGGTAAGATTCGTACCTTACCTCACCTTATCTTACCTTACCATACTTTACTTAGTTAGGTAAGGTAAGGTAAGAAAAGGTAGGTAAGTTTCTTACCTTACCTTATCTCACCTTACCTTACCGTACTTTACTTAGGTAACGTAAGGTAAGAAAAGGTAAGCAAGTTTGTTACCTACATTAACTTACCATACCTTTTTTTTTTTTTTTTTTTTTTGGTCTCCCTGGAGAAATGCCTTACGCATACCCGCCGCCGGGGGGCGGACGGGTTATGTCGGGCTCTCCCCCGCCTGACACGCGGTTGTAGCCTATGTTATTCTGATGTATAAGCTATATTGTGGTAAAGTTTCTTTCAAATCCATTCAGTAGTTTTTACGTGAAAGAGTAACAAAACATCCATACAAACTTTCGCCTTTATAATAGTAGTAGGATCATCGTCGTAAAATCGACAGTAAAGAAAAGGGCCACGCGAAATCAGGGTTGCCCACATCAAAATTAGATCTTGCCCGGGGCAAACAGGTTGCAAAGCAATTTGCCCCGCCACTGCCCGTTGGATGCAGATCACCTCCAAATTATCAGATTGGAGGTTGGTGAAGGAGGAAGAGATTTTTTTAGATACTTATCTTCATTCTCAGAAATTCATATCAGTATTTGGTCTGGTGTCAATCAAAATTTTATTATCAGACTGATGACTCAAACTGATCTTCAAATACTAAGAATAGTTCCTCATATTTGGTAGAATGGCTTACAACGGATCCAATATTTCGATTATAACAGTATTTTGTGATAGGTAGCAGACGAGCAGACGGATGACCAGAATGTAAGCGGTTGCCGCCGCTCATAGACCGTGGGAGAGCCACGCTTCGGAATGAATGGGCCGGCTCGACCGGAGTGATACCACGGCCTCACAGAAGACCGGCGTGAAGCAGCGCGTGCGCTGTGTTTCGCTGAGTGAATTAGGGTACCGGAGGCCCAATTGAAGGGGAAAGGGGGTTAAAGCTTGGCACCGCACTTGTGACTCTACTAGCGTTGCAGGTGACTATGGGCGGCGGCAATCGCTTAACATCAGGTGTTCCGTCTACTTGTCAGCCACTGTCACCTAAAATAAAAAAAAATAATAGACACCTGCAACCCTCGCAGTCA
>JABMDO010000321.1:0-39842 GCA_014851415.1 Cnaphalocrocis medinalis
GCGAGGTGTGAGACAGGGTGACGTCATATCGCCGAAACTGTTCACAACTTTGTTGGAGGACGTTATTTTTAAGCTGCTGGAATGGGGTGGACATGGCATCAATATAAATGGCGAGTACATGACGCACCTTCGATTTGCCGATGATGTCGTAGTCATGGCTGAGACCTTAGAAGACCTAAGCAGAATGCTCGACGACCTCAGTAGAGTCTCTCAACAAGTGGGTCTCAAAATGAACATGGACAAGACGAAACTCATGTTGAACTCTCATGTCGTACCCACTCCTGTATACAGTTACGCCATTGTTTCTCCAGTAAACAAATACAACAAATGGCATAACTTACAGTTACGACGAACTATGTCCAAGCGATGACCACACTCAACGGGCCGCCCCGCGCAACTGACTGATCGGTCACTGTCGCACCAAGTATTGTGCAATTTTACGGTAAAGCTACAAAGACAACTCGCGCCATCTACCCCAAAAATAAGGAAATGATTATGCGTCTTTGTTTCATCATAAAAAATATCACTTTTTAAATGTAATGGCGCTTATAAGTCATTTTCACGATTTTTGAAGTTACGTCTATGTAGCATCTTATGAGCGATATATATTCCGGTGAAAGTAGACTTTAGGTAGGTATTTTTTCGAACTATAGAATCTGAGTACTAAAATGTGGTCCGGCCACAGAGGAACACACAATTGCTGCAGAGTATACCTTCCAGCCGGACCACACCTTACGACGAATAACTCCTTTACTAAAGGGGTTTATTGGAACATATTTGTTATATGCAAGGTACTATTTAGGTAGCTTTTTTCGGGATATTGATTTATTAATAGTTCACTATACTCTCTTTAATTTGAGGTGGCGCGGCTAGAGAGCACTGCTCAGCGGCCGGACCACATATTTTTTTAAATAAAAAGATATCTCTTGAGGTACTAATTACATATATATATTCCGGTGAAAGTAGACTTTAGGTAGGTATTTTTTCGAACTATAGAATCTGAGTACTAAAATGTGGTCCGGCCACAGAGGATCACACAGTAATATTTACTATAATTTAATAATTTATATAATATAATTTAAGACAACCCCAGATTTAATGTCCTGACTCCGTACTAAGTAGCTTAAGCTAAGCTAAGCACTTGTGTTATAGAATGAGACAACAGAAGAAACACAAATATAATACTTGTAACTTTACGACCTAGGAGACCTAGGAGAGTCAAATATAATTAAAAAAATGATTTATATTTGATTCTCCTAGGTCAGGAGAATCAAACATAAATCATTTTCTTTGAAATGAGAAGAGCAAATTCGACTAAATTGTCCAGGTAACCAGTATTCATCCCTTCGATCCCGCTGGATAACTTTGATCAATTTTTCTTTTTAACGCGGATCTTGCGGTAATCTAAAACAATAAACGTTCACTTAAAAATAATACGTAATTATTATTTGCATGTTTATTGATTTCTAGTCGAAATAAAATTACTATTTTATATCTGACCGCTATTAAAACAATGCCTATCGAAACTGCTGACGCTACCGTACTTTTCCCAACCATTTACAAATGAGCTGTTATCAACTGAGTTCTGAGTACTACAGCGGGTCTAAGTATATTGGCCACCGAGATAATGATGTTGTCTCTTTTTGTCTCACAGTTATTGCCAATACTACTCTCTCTGTCACGCGCTAGCCGATCAGACTATGATGTTTTGTCAACAAAATAAAATAAATTAAATTATTGATGAAATATAAATACTTACGAGTGAAATGTTACACCATTCGCTTTATTTTAATTTGTAGTATTTTTCTTGCACAATAAATAGGCACATGAAGGCATTTTGAGTGCTTTTTCCTGTCAAAAATTCAGGCAGCTGTGTCGTACAACTGTCACCGAGTGCAAACGGCAACTAATTCGTGCTAATCCCAGTTGAGTTAGACTAGGTTATTTGAGGTGCGACCAAGGTGCGACTCAAATCGGCGCGGTCAAAGTATGGCGAGGGCATATCTATGATTTAAATCTTTGCTCGTAGATATTAACAATAAATAATTAAATACCTACTATTAAAATTCAAATATACAAGCAATTCTAATATCTAGTATTAATTTATTAACTATGACAGCCTTGATGGCGCAGTGGCTAAGGTGATTACCCAAAGCGCGGGTTCGATTCCCGGTTAACAAACATTCGTTTGATGAACACTTGTGTTTGTTCAGTGTATATTTGTGATCCTCTGTTGTCTGATATTTGTAACACAAGTGCTTAAGCTACTTAGTACGGAGTCAGGGCAATGTATGAGATGTGTGAATTTATTTTATTGTCGATGATATCACCAAAATAGGAGGTCCTACTTGGATCCGAGCAGCTCAGGACCGGGAACTTTGGCGGAAAAGAAAGGAGGCCTGTACTCAACAGTGGGTACTGCCGGGCTGATGATGATGATGTTGATAGTTTATAATTTTAGTGGCATTTGTTTCAGAACCAATAATGGACACAGGCGTGGGTAGCCGAGGCAGCACAGTGGTACTAACGTTTGCCTTCATTTTATCTTGGATAAGCACAGGTAAAGAAACCCTTTTAATATTGTTATTATTTATTAAAAAGGCAAAATCAGGGGCTTTTAAATTTCATACATGTCAACCCTGCACCATTTTTAATATACTGGAGAGCAAAGATTTCGGGTCACTTCAAAAAATGGCTGTGACATACGGACGGACAGACAGACTTGACGAATGTATAAGGGTTCCGTTTTTTTGCCATTTGACTACGGAACCCTAACAAAAGTTTGGTTTTTTTGTCTTACAAGTTACTATTGTGTCACAGTAAAATAGTCCGAACCGTAAATTGATCAACATCCGGAAAATATCATTTAAGTGGCCCGCCCTCACTTCGTTTCCGGTACTTAACCAATAGATGGCGCTAAAAGTCGATTAAATCGCCCAAGTTTTTCGTGTCTTCTGACCTAAAAGCCCGGACGTGGACTGGACTATAAGATTATCTTTTTAAACAAGTAGTTAGATAAGCGGCTGTGGCGCCACCGATAAATTTCATGATTTTCTTGATGCATTATTATAACTGTGGGAGAGCCACGCTTCGGCATGAATGGGCCGGCTCGACCGGAGAGATACCACTGCCTCACAGAAAACCGGCGTGAAGCAGCCCCTGTGCTGTGTTTCGTCGAGTGAGTGAGGGTACCGAAGGCCCACCCGGGGAGGGAAAGGGATAAAAGGTTGGCAGCGCGCTTGTGACTCCACTGGTGTTGCAAGTGTCCATGAGCGGCGGCAATTGCTTACCATCAGGTGATCCACCTGCTCGTCTGCTACCTATCACATAAAAAAAAAAACTTAAGTACATCCCTTTTCACTAATTTCTGACTAGGATAATCACATAATATAGTTAATGTTGGACGCCCTTCAACAAGATGGGATGATGACATTCGAAGGCTGGCTGGTGTAGGCTGGATGAGAGTGGCCGAAAATCGGGAGCGGTGGCGTGCATTAGGGAGACCTATGTCCAGCAGTGGACGAGTGTGGATTGCTGATGATGATTGTGGTGTACTATCCGTGCGGATAAAGAATGGGATCAGAAATAGCGGCGAATCTGTTCACTTCCCGCTCGCACACTATTTCCGTCTATACTGCAAATAGTGTGCGAGTGAGAAGTGAATAGATTCGCCACCATCTCTGATCCCATTCTTTATCCGCACGGATAGTAACAGAGGGTGCTCTACCTACCTGGTAGGCATCTGCATGTCCAGCATAATGTACGCCAGCGGATGGAGACCTATGTCCAGCTGTGGACGCGTGCCTGTGGGTTGTTCATGATGTGATTCTTTTAATTGTGGGAGAGCCACGCTTCGGCATGAATGGGCCGGCTCGACCGGAGTGATACCACTGCCTCACAGAAAACCGGCGTGAAGCTGCCCCTGTGCTGTGTTTCGCCGAGTGAGTGAGGGTACCGGAGGCCCACCCGGGGGGGAAGGGGATAAAAGGTTGGCAGCGCACTTGTAACTCTACTGGTGTTGCAGGTGTCCATGAGCGGCGGCATTGCTTACCATCAGGTGATCCGCCTGCTCGTCTGCTACCTATCACATAAAAAAAAAAATATTATCATATTTACTATGCTTCCAGCTCACAGCATCGACTGCTTCAAGTGCGTGTCCATGGACGGGCGTTTTGCGGCCTGCGACGATCCATTCCACAACAACCACTCTCTAGCCATGCTGGAGTCGCCCTGCATGGGCGGGCGGAAGGGCCGCGATGGGCTATTCCCAGCTACTTCTTGCATCAAAATCGCTGGGGTGTTTGGTAAGACTTATCATATTACAAAATAAAATAAAGCTTAAAATCTCTACATAAGGTCTATATTCCGTTGCACCAGACTGTCAAGGAAAGTTCTGGAATAATCTAGGTTGGTACAGAAATTTCCCAACTTCACTCGCAATATGCAAGCCAATGTTCTAGAAGCTGTGGTTCTTTATCAATCGAGAAGCGAAAGCTTTATAGATTTTTCCGGAGAGCTCGCTTTAAGTCTTAATGGACAGACACTTCGCGGCCTGGACCCGTTCCACAACAACCACTCTCTAGCCATGCTGGAGTCGCCGTGCATGGGCGGGCGGAAGGGCCGCGATGGGCTGTTCCCAGCTACTTCTTGCATCAAAATCGCTGGGGTGTTTGGTAAGATTAATCATAATAATACAAGCGGAAATGAATCTTATCTTGTATAAATAGGGTCCATATTCCGTCACTCCAGATTGTCAAGGAAAGTTCTAGGAAACAATCTAGGTTTGTATACAGAAATTTCGCAACTTCATGTTCTAGAGGTATTTTTTTTAACTTTGGATTAGGGAAAGAACATTCTTTCGCTTAAGTGTGTCTGGTGTGCTCGAAGGACGGCCCGTTCCAGTACAAGTGGCTACTTCTCGCATCTAGATTGCTGGGGTGTTAGAGATAAGGTCCATAGTTCGTCGTACTAGATTGTCAAGGAAAGTTCTAAATTAATCTAGGTTGGTACAGAAACTTCCCAACTTCGCGTTCTTAAACTTTGGAGTAGGGAAAGGAATTTTCTTTCGCTTAAGCGTGTCTAGTGTGTCTTGAAGGATTGTGTAGTGTGTACCTACTTCTTGCATCAAGATTGTTGAGGTGTTTGGTAATTAATTTAACGCAACAACCACTCTCTAGCCATGCTTCGTACGCGTGGAGTTCATATTTTAGACAATCCACTCAATATACCTACTTACAGAGGCGGCGCAAGACGTAGGCGATGTGGGCCACCGCCCACGGCCTCGCGGTACAAGGGGCCTCGCGCCTCAAAAAGATTTAAGCTCGTCCGAGGGGCTTTATCGCTCATCATCGTCGTAAAATCGACAGAAAAGGAAAGGGCCTCGCGAAATCAGTCTTGCCCACATAAAAATTAGATCTTGCCCCGCCACTGCCTACCTACTTACTTACCTACTTATTTTAATAAATTGTAGCCTATGTGTTATTCTAATGTATGTGCCTACTTATAACTTAGTTACCTATATTATTGTAAAGTTTAATTAAAATCTAAGTATTCGGTTGTTGCGTGAAAGGGAGGAAACATCCATCCATACTAACAAACTTCCACGTTCATAATATTAGTGGGTGTTGGCGACCTACATCGTCCCAACCTTTTCGGCCACTAATTAAGTTTAAATTCTAGTGTTCTTTATGAAACAATACATATATATAAGAAATGTCTATATATCTAACCGTCAGTTAATTGTTGTAGCCCTCCCGTGGCTAATCTATTTATCTTGTAAAATATGTAAGTTTTCATTATACGTGTAACTGTGGTGTGCTTGTCTCATTCAAATCCTCCTCCTCATCATCATCGCCCTCGTCATCATCCTCACCATCGGCCATCCCTCATTTCATCCTCTTCAGTGGGATAATAGAATAATTTGGTTCCAGACGACACAGGAGAGCGGATCACGGTGCGGGGCTGCGGCCTGGACTCGGGCACCGCCACCACCGACACGGAGATTATCAGGATGTCGCACTGCGGCCGCTTCTACTACAACGATAGGTAAAAACATGGACGTATATAAGGGGGGGGGGGGGGATCCAGGGGGTCCGGACCCTCCCCCCTTTGAGGCCTGGTTTGACATAAAGTTGAATCGGCTATAGTATATATAGCCAAGGGCGACTTAATTAAGGGGTCGGCAAGGTTGGTGGGGTAGCAAATTGTAGATAGCGCTGGGACGGCAAATCAACCTCACGTTCTTCAAGAATGCGTACATGGTGATTCTTAATTCTTTTGCAATGTGGGACACCCCCCTTGTCAAAGCTATGTATACGTCCGTGGGTAAAAAGCTTTTTTTTAATACTACTTCGTAAAGTAGGCAGACGAGCATGCGGCCCATCTGATGGCAAATGGTAACCGCCGCTCATAGACAACAACAATGCCGAGGCACAGTCATGTCGCTGCCTACCGTGAAAGAATACTCTACTTACTATCAAATTGAAGCGTCACGTCTACTGTCTCACTGCAGGACAAAGGCCTAGAAATCAAGTCATTTTCTATCTTCTTCTATACCTACTTCTATACAATTTCTAAAGAGATAATTTCAATAGACAACGACAAGGCTTATCTAGGTAAACCGAAAATACGAAACGCTTGCGCGATGTAATTGGACACAGTGCCATCTGTTGGTTCATTACTGAATTACAGTCCCGAAGCGAAGTGAGGGCGGGCCACTTGTAGATAAATAAATGCGCCAGACAATCACACCAATCAAACTGGTGTCAAACTAGGGCAACTCCTGTACTGTCAGTAAGTGACGATAATTAACTGGGGGTGTGAACCAGAACACCCAGACCCAAAATAACTTAGAGAATGTAGTTTCTAAAATTGACTTGACCGGGAATCGAACCCGGGACGGCTGTGCTCAAATACATCGCGCAAGCGTATCGTGTTTTCGGTTTACCTATTTGCCTTGTCGTTGTCTATAGAAGTTATCTCTTTATAAATAGTATAGATTACTTGCTTACCTGTTGACTGAGTGCAACTGAACTGTGAGTGGACAACGACTTGCGAAACTTGTTATTTTTGACAAATATTGTTTTTATGGGATGATTTTGTTGTCTCCAGATACGTCCACGGCTGCCTTCAGAGCTGCAACGACGCGGACGCCTGCAACGCCTCCGCCCCCCGCGCCCCGCTCGCCGCACTCCTCCTCGCCCCTCTGATGGCCCTCGCCAGCTAACAGCCACAGTTAACACTGTAGCCGCTATTGTATGAGTCTTAAGGTTCGAATTTGCGTGCGTATTTGTTTAAGTCAGAGTTTCGATTGGTAGAAAAAATAAATGAGCAAAGATGGTAAATTGGGGTGATCCGCTAGATGGCGTACTATAGAATTGAGGTCCAATTCCAACGTCTTTGGTTGTTTTTTTTTAAGTGATAGGTGGCAGACGAGCAGGCGGATCACCTGATGGTAAGCAATTGCCGCCCATAGACACCACCTGCGGCGTCACAAACGCGCTACCAACCGTTTATCCCCTTCCCCCGGTTTGGGCCGCCGGTACCCTCACTCACTCGGCGAAACACACAAGTGCTGCTTCACGCCGGTTTTCTGTGAGGCAGTGGTATCACTCCGGTCGAGCCGGCCCATTCATGCCGAAGCGTGGCTCTCTCACAGTTTTAGTGTTTATAGTGACATTTTGACATCTCACATCAAAAATAACCAATCACCGTGTAAATTGACTTCAGTTCTACAGTACGCCATCTATCGGATTTTACACACGCCTAGTCCCTATTTCTTAACTTAAGGGCAAGTATGGTAGGTATATTATGTTTAGAAACAAAACTTTCTATTGCTCATTAATTTTCTCTTAAAACAAAAGTTTTAAAAGTGACAGAAATGAACAATTTATTTTTAATTCATCTTCCAAGCAATAAAAATGTTTGATAAAGTATGAAAGAATTTGATGGACATGCTTTGGTTTTTAACAAGCTTAGATAAAGGAAGATTTGCGTTGATTTTGCCACTAAAAGGTCACAAAAAGTACGCCTAATTGCCTACTTTCCTAGCATTAACATTTTTAATCGCCAAAAGATCTTTGACAACATACAGGTAAGTACTGTATGTTGTTCTTTTGTTTTGTTTTTGTTTTGTAGATCTTTTGCCGATTAAAAATGTTAATTCTAGGTAGGTATGTAGGCATACTCTGCCAATAAAGTCGTGAAATGTATTCTTGAGGAACTATTTATTACGGAGTTCCATAGTATTATAACCAATGGGACAACCATGCTCTGGCGCCATCAATTAATTTCATGACTGTCTTGATGCATTATTAGAACTTCTTCGATGTTTGCCTTATCGGCCGAACGAGACTTGTCGCATAATATCTTGTAAATCGTAAAAAAAAACAGAAGGTACCAAACATACAGTAAAATGGCAAAACCAACGCATTTTCTTTGTATAAAAATGTCCATTATTATAATAAATTAACGAAATTATAACTTAAGTACCAAAATCAATTAACACACTATACTTTTTAGACGCATTTAGGAGCTATTAAAGTATTTTAAATGTGCAGTTTGATACAGATTTCCCAGTAGTATTATTAAGTATGATGATTAAACGTAAACATTTATTTATTTGCTGAAATACCCATTGATACATGGTGTTACAGATGGTAATCTTGTAGTTATGGTATCCAGCCTGCAAACAGGCGTGCAAAAAATATACATAAGAAAACATTTTGCACTTTTGCAGCAATTACATACCGTATCGAGTAATAATATACTTACCTCCAATAAAAATATGTAATTGCATTTCGAACTTCTTCACTTTATTTCAATAAGTATTTCCGAGATAGCCATTTTGAAAAAATAAAAAAACAAAATGGCAGACTCTACAGCGATCCATAAGTTGCTATCTTTTTTACCCAACAGTAATAAATTGTTGTTAATAGTCCCGTAACATCACATAACATTCACCTTATTATAAATCGAGGTCTAAAGTTAGTTTAGGTTCAAAAGTGATTCTGTCATAAGTTTGAAGCCATGACTAACTTTATTATCCCTTTTATAATAAGGGGGCATGTATCAATGTGTACTTTGGTAAATAATAAGTACTTACTCTGATTCATAATCATGTAAAGTAAACTGACAGATATCAATGACAAGTTTCTATGCATTTTGACATTTTGCATGTGTCAAATTTAGTGATAATGTATGGGGATGACACATTGACATCTATCAGTTTACTTTACATGATTATGAATCAGAGTATACTTAGGTAGGAATGTAATCATCATACCAATAAATTAAAGGATGGAAATCTATCAAACACTAGGCATATTAGTAGGTTAGGTTTGCAACGATTTTAATAGCCTATGTACTTCGCTTTACGAAACTATCTATAGATTTTGTAATTTTACATTTATTTGCTGTCTACCTCTGTATCTTGAACTAGTTCAGACAGTTAACTTTAGTCCTCAGGATCTGTTAACTTACATGAGTAAATTCGTTTAATTATCAAATTCACGCAAAAAAACGTACTAAAATTTGCGAATATCGGGAACTTATGAATTGAGGTAAGTTCGTTTCTTGATACAATTAAAAGATTAGGAGCAAAGAACTTTAGTCCTAGGGACCAAAGTTTGCAAGTTTTCAGACAAACTTACCTTAAGGTAAGTTTGTTTAATCAAATAATGCACTTATAAAAAAATTAAAAGGAAGTTCCTTTAATCGTAAAAATAACGGACAAAATCCTGTGGAGTAAGTTCATCGTCTGTATTGGTGTTATACTATTTACTTATTCTGCCCACAAGACAATATTACAATATAACTTTTAACAACAAATTAATAAATCAGGCATGTGAGGAAACCAACACGTTAACGATAATATTTCGGACTGGAAATAAAACTGTTACTTACTATGACTTTTAATTAAACACTTTGGTCAACATTGTACTACGTTCCGCCATTTTGATAAAAAACAAAATGGCGGACAAAACTATCTACCTAAACATTGTCTCGTGGGCAACTGTGAACTATACTAACATTCTAAAGTTTCTTTCGCTTGGCTGTGATAGGTATACTTAAGTTATATTTAAGTTATATTCGCAGAGCTATATACACTGTTTCAAGCTTCTTAAATATTAAATTGAATGATTTTACAGATGTGTCTCTTGTCATAGTATAAAAACGAGTATGCTCTTGTACTATAAGCAACATATCAGCTGTTATTTTTCTGAGATTAAATTATGAAAACGTGAGTCACATGTGACTCATTATAAAACAAGGTGGATGGCATTTTTGCCATGGCTTGCAAAAAAAACAAAAACATAAATAAATGAGCTGAATTTATCAAAGGCACATCTATAAAATGTGAATCAATAGTTAACTTGTGTAGATAAATTTTATACATAGATTTATAGGAAAATAAGGCACTTCTGTAAAGTTAGGTGTCTTTTAAAATATTCTCTCACTCAATTATGTACAGACAGACACACATCAGGTTACCACAACTTGTCAATCTGCAACTGATTTTCAACCTAATATGATTGACACAAAGATGAGAGTCGATTGAAGAAATTTGACAGTTTTGTATACTTTGATGAGTGGCTGTACGTACTACATCAAGTGTTCCATTGTATAATTATATTGACTATAATGATATTTTTATGCAATGTAGTAGGGGAGCCCAAGAGGGGATTTTGGGATTTACTCAAGCGCGGCAGATTACTATACAGGCAGGTACCTTGTACCCCATTAAATACCTCCACTGAGTATGAGTCCTGTATATGTGGCCGTGCGTCAAGGATAAAGGATCAGATTAGTAAAAAAAAATTGATCATCTGAAATTCTCGAGCGCGTCAGATTAAGATAGGATAAGTTAGTTATATGCTAAAAAGTGTATATTCCACTAATCTGACAATTTTCGATTGACGATAAGAAGTTAGTGGGTTACAAACTTGTAAAAAAAAAAACGTCATCTTGACTTTCTCGAGCGTGGCTAAATTTTTTTTTATTTTTAAGGGAATAATTCAACGTTCACGAAAAATATATAATCTGACGATTTCCATAAGCCGAAGGAAGGAAAAATAATCGATAAAGTTTAAAGCGTGCAGCTACGTGGTGCCGGTATTCCCCTCTCCGAGTTTCTATTCCTCTCTCACTCTTTCTCTATCTATGTCTCTCTCCTCTGTCAGTCAGAGGAGGAAGATAATTCTACCGACGAAGATGACGATTAAAAAAAAAAACTTATATTTTTCATATTTATTTTCTTATAAATTAAAGTTTTGTACTTCAAAAAATATATACTGGTTTATTTGCATGCTATTTTTTCAGTTTTTCAATTCGTTAAGTTAAAAGATTTGAAAAAATAAAAAAAAAAAATTTCTATTGTCAGATTAGGCCAATCCCTCCAGATAATTGTCAGATTATGAGACAACACGTTAAGGGTACATAGATGAACCATATATATCTTAATCTGACGCGCTCGACTATTTCAAAATGGCGATTTTTTTTTGCTCATTCAAATAATGGCCGCGAGTTTGGGTCACATCTAAATCGTCAGATTATTATATAAGAACCTTTTTTTAGGTTCACTTAACACCCCCTTTGAAAATCTGACGCGCTCGATTAATTTTTTTTTTTCCGTTTTTTACCCTTACGTACTTAGAGTAGACAGCCACTGGAGATGCCCTAACGTCCGCGCTTCTAACAATTTTTTTCACCATTTTTTGCGGGGGACGAGGTAAACACGTACAGCACACCACCAAAAATTTTAATACTCAACAGTCACAAATTTTGCTGTCACGATAAACGCACACTACAGAAAAATTTAACACATCAAAAAATACACGCTCACAAATAAAGATTTCACGTAACTATGCAGCATACATACGAAAAAGACAGTGATGGGACACAAAGAATGAGTCAAATCAGTTTGGTGAATGAACTTATATATAAAATTGTAAGTGTAAAATTCTGCACATTGAAGATAAATAAATATTTATTTAGTCAGTTTGTAAAATAAAACCGGCCAAGAGCGTGTCGGACACGCACATGAAAGTGTTCCGTATCCAAAAGATGGGCCTTAAACCTTATTTTCATAGTTAAGTTAGGTAGTTATTTCCATACATTACCATTTAGTTAGGGCAACTGCACGTCATAAGTTGGTCAAGTTGTATTAAAAATACTATGTATGATACAGAGTCCGCTAAAGTTTTCGTTAAAAGTACAGTCAGCCACACATCAGGTTACCACAATCTGTCAAATTTCCTCAATTGATATTCAACTTAATGTGTATGACAGTATTTTGTACGTAGGTACTTACTTGGAGGTATAGAGCATATTTTTTTCAGAATTATTTTAATAGTATTTCAAAAGTTGGGGGGGGGGGGAGAGGAAGCTCTAATTTTAACTTTGTATTAATATATCTCGAAACTGGGGGGTTTGATCCACATTATGTCAAGGCAATTTTTGTTGTATTTAAAGATACCTTTTTAACGATACCGACCAGACGATGGGGTAAGTCGAATTTATTTTTCGAATTAACTTTTCGCTGTATGGAAAGGGGGGTGAAAAATAATTATTTTTCAATAATGTTAAAAACCAATTTTTGGATTATCAGTATATGTACATCTCTTTACCAATTTTCAGTGGCAATCGGTGCAGAAACGGCGGAGAACGAGCCAGGACAGACAGACAGACAGACGGACAGACATGACGAGTAGACTACGGAACCCTAAAAAATGGTGAAGTTGTGCAATACATACTAAAACGTAAAAAATTACAAATGTGCGCTAGTTTGGGGTTAAACATTTGGACAAACAAAGGGAGAGTAAATGAAACAATATATTTTTAATTAGAATGATTTATTGAAATATTACAAAAAATCCTTATTACCTACGCATTTATATTGATTTTCAAAATGAATAAGTTTATTGTACACGTGTCGAATATATTTCTGGGGGTCTAATTTTTTTGAAATATTGGATAAACGAACATTCGTATACTTTTCTATATTAAAATTAGCGAGCTCCAATTATGGTTTACTATCTACTCCGTTATCATGCATGATACTCCCGGACCACATATTTTATTCCTTTTACCTCGAAATATTTTATAGCCACCAATTCTTTTTATTTTCAGAATAAATTCCAACATCGTATGACCAGAAGAAAGGACAGTAATTTCTCTAATTCACTTTACAATGTTTTAATATTATAATATACGTCTATACTATTTTATTCAAAATATATAATGAAAAGAACGGATTTTGAAACTAACTGCAGTGAGTGAATGATTCATTCAAATGTCGAGTTGATTTTAATTGGTCCCATCACTAGGACCGATACCACGATATCATTATTAAATTTTTCTGTCGTTTACGTATCGTAACGGTTTTTTATTAAAATAGATTTTCTAGTTTAATACACATTTAATAATTAATAAAAGTCATTACTAATGATAGGAAACGCGATCTTGTTGCGAATTTTAGCTGTCAGATCGCCTTTTACATGAAAATACTGCACAATTCACCATTTTTAAGAGAAACGTCACGCGACACGGAGCGATGCAAAATGGCGATGTAGCGACATCCAAGTAGTTTTGTATAACTTAGTTGACCAGGTCCGAATAGTTGACCAATGTACTTTGCCGGAGGGGAAACGCCCGGTATGGCATCTCCAGTGGCTATATACTCAAAGCTTACGTACGACCACCTCCACCATGGAAACAGTCAGATTAAAATATGTATGTTTTCAAAAATACGTAAGACATGGATGCTATTAATATCTGACGCGCTCGAGTATGTTCATGCAACTGTTTTTAGGGTTCCGTAGCCAAAATGGCAAAAACGGAACCCTTATAGTTTCGTCATGTCCGTCTGTCCGTCTGTCCGTCTGTCACAGCCGATTTACTCGGAAACTATAAGTACTACAGTGATGAAATTTGATGGGAATATGTGTTGTATGAACCGCTACAAAAATATGACACTAAATAGTAAAAAAAAGAATTGGGGGTGGGGCCCCCCATACATGTAACTGAGGGATGAAATTTTTTTTTTCGATGTACATACCCGTGTGGGGTATCAATGGAAAGGTCTTTTAAAATGATATAAAGTTTTCTAAAAAACATTTTTCTTAAAGTGAACGGTTTTTGAGATATCAGCTCTCAAAGTCGTAAAAAGTATGTCCCCCCCCCTCTATTTTTATAACTACGGGGTATAAAATTCTAAAAAAAATAGAGGTGATGCATGCTAATTAACTCTTTCAACGATTTTTGGTTTGATCAAAGTATCTCTTATAGTTTTTGAGATAGGTTGATTTAACTGTAATTTTGGTTAAGTTATTGTGCATTATATTTGCTGCTACGGAACCCTTTGTGCGCGAGCCCGACTCGCACTTGGCCGGTTTTTTTTTTACATTTTTGAAAATTTACAGCGACTTCCCCCACCGATGGAAGTATGGATATTATATGACATTTTTTTTTTCTTATCATGTAAGCTTCGCAATCCAATATGTCTCTTTGACGCTCGAGTAAATCCCGATTTAGCATCCTGGGCTCCCCTACTAATGGAAAGGTGAGAGCCAAAAGCACAAAATATCAGCTTAAAAAGTGACTTTATCAAAATGTTGGTTCTTTCAATTAAAATAGTACTTTTAATCATCGTGTACCTACTGTTATTTTTTAGAATATATTATAAAAAAAATTATCACTCTCACTCGCATATTTGACTAGAAGTTATAAAATAAACAAATAAAAATAGAAAATCGTTTTTGTTACATGTATCATCTCAAAAAAGAAAATCAACCATTTTGATCAAAGTTACTTACTTACTTAGTAAAATAAATGCTGACAAACTTATTCTATGAGCGGCTATTTTAAATATTGATGCACATAATGTACTTTTGTATTTATGTAAAATAAGTAAAAATAACGCAAAAATATTTATACGCAATGCATTTAACTTTATAAGCAAAACGTGTTTGATGAAACAAACCTACTTATACTTTCCCTTTGGTTATTACAAAACTAACTTTGACATTGGTTTTTTTGTTTTCCTTTTTTATTCAAATGAATCACATATGATTCACATTATTAAAATTAATAAAACCGTACGTGAGTCACATGCTTATTAAAACTGTATTGTTAGTTCTTATTATTAATTGTTAGTCGATTTATTTTTGAGTTTATGAATACCTCTGTTTAGTGTTATTTCTGTAGGTATTTATTATTTTCGTGTATGACAGTTATTCTGTATACTCAAACACTGCATCACATTAAGAGCGTGCAAGGTCAAACTTCGGGAAATGACGTTTTTGTGAATTTTCCAAAGGTCATAACCATGACCATTATACAATATTTTGATTGAATAATATATTTTTCCGGTAGATCTACTCTTTGACCAGTGAGCTCCAGAGAGAAACATTTTTTTTTATACGCCATTTTCTTAAACGAGAGCATTGATTCCAACGCGTTTTACGAAACTCGCGAAAATGACGTTTTTTCAAGAAGGATAAAGATACTTTACCATTCCAAAAAGGTAAAATTTTCCAGTTTACTAATTTATCATAAAGTGATCTGGTACACTCCAGCGAGAAATTATGAACATATTTAATAAATTAGTTGCAATCTTAAAATAAAAACATGTTAAAAATGCCCAATTTCGACGCGATGTTTACCCATGTTTTGGCAGATTCTATATCTTTTGTTTTCAGTTTATGAAAGAACAGTCTTTATTTAATATATTGTGCAAAAAATTAGAAGTATACATGGGTTCTGTTATTATTACTTTAATTTTGAAAAAACCCTTTATAAGCAACTGCGCCGATTTTCGTAATTCAGTACGCAACGGGGTCTCCCAGCGAGCGGTCATGCCGGTCGGCTGTCCATTCACACACACATATGCAATCATTAGCGGGGCCGAGAAAATGTTCTATATTCGATTTTTTTACTTCATATCCTTTTCCGTTATAGTAGGACCGTCACCAATTGATACTTCCTATTTTTTTACATCGCCGACTCCATTATTAAATAGGTGCTGAAGTCAGGCATTGGTATTTGTGAACTTTTTTTTTATTTGTTTGGCGGTACCTATATTGAAAGTGATTCATTAGCGACAATCAGGATCTGATCTGAAAGTTAAAAATCAATCCAAGAGTTTTCGCTACTTTTGCAGTGTGGTTCGATTCAGAATACATTGCTTATTCTGGTATAATTTGTCGAACTCATCATCATAATTTCAGCCAATAGACGTCCACTGCCGGACATAGGCCTCCCCCAAAGTTCTCCACACAGATTGGTCCTGTGCCACCCACATCCAAGGGACTGACAGACAGACCTGCCACGGCTGCTGCCTCCTGCACGCGGCCTTCACTCAAGGACCTTTGCATCCCAACGGCCATCTGTTCTCCTCGCAATGTGCCCTGCCTGTTGCCACTTGAGCCACGCAATTCTTTCGGCTATGTCCGCGACCTTTGATCTACTGCGGATCACATGATTTCTGACACGATCACGCAAGGTGATTCCGAGCATAGCTCTCTCCTTTGCCCTCTGAGTGACTTTGAACCTTCTTTAGGCTGCCTGTCCATTTAAGCGGAGCGATGCGGCGGAGCGGAGAAACGGACAAATATTAGCCAATAGTATTACACAAAAATTCTACTGGCTAAAATAAATAAATACTATTGGCTAATATTTGTCCGTTTCTCCGCTCCGCCGCATCGCTCCGCTTAAATGGACAGGCAGCCTAAGCGGCCTATAGTTAGCGGCCACGTTTCAGTTTCGTATGTCATCACTGGCAAGGCAATACACACGCATTAAAGACTTTCATCTTAAGACACTGTGGTCAATGGGCCGAAAATATGCTGCGTAGCTTTCCGAACGCTGCCCAGCCGAGTTGGATTCGCCAATTGACCTCTTTCTGGAAGTTGGACTTACCAAGTTGCATTTTTTGTCTGAGGTAAATATATTCGTCTACAACTTCCAGTGGAGAGCTTCAAACTTTTACAGGAGTGGGTACGACATGAGAGTTCAACATGACTCTCTTCTTGTCCATGTTCATTTTGGGCCCACTTGTTGAGAGACTCACTGAGGTCATCGAGCATTGTCCTTAGGTCTTTATTATCCAAGGTAGGAGCATTGTCCAAGGTTTCAGCCATGACAACGATATCATCGGCAAATCTAGGCGCGTCAAGAACTCACCATTTATCTTGATGACAAGTGTCAGTCCTACCAGTGCGCTAAACATACGAAGAGACCTAAACTACCAATATCATGAAAAAATAATACTACTTTATAAGCCTCTTTTTGAAGTAATCGGCCCCTGAACGCAGCTGCGCAGATAGGCTGAAAATTTATGAAACTCAATTGAAGCAATTTTTCTACTTTTTAACATTTCAATAGAAAATAAATCTTGAAATTGCGTTAGTTTTAAAAAAGCACGCTTCGGCATGAATCGGCTCGACCGGTGTGATACCACAGAAGACCGGCGTACAGCCGGCGGAAGACTGGCGGCAGCACCTGCGCTGTGTTTCGTCGAGTGAGTGAGGGCACCGGAGGCCCAATTAGGGGAAAGGGGGTTAAAGGCAGCGCACTTGAGACTCTACTGGTATTGCAGGTGTCTATGTGCGGCGGCCGTTGCTTACCATGAGGTGATCCGTCTATTCGTCTGCCACCTATCACATAAAATAAAGTAAAAAAAAAAGCGCGCGTGTTTTGTTTGCGTTATTTTCTCTCCATATTCAACTAATTACGCTATGTTAACTAGACTCTGATTATTATACTCACGTATTGGCTTAGTGAGTAACTCATAGTACTGCACAATCCAAGTCATTGAGTAACAAGCACAGGCGCAAAAAGAGGCTAATAAAGTAGTTTTATTCTTTTATGATATTGGTAGTTTAGGACCCTGATAAGTTTCTAAACTTAATCCGAAGCTATTAAAATTCCTTTTTGTACTTTAAATTGAAGTTAAATGTTTGAGTAAATCCTTCAATCGAGCAAAATTTTTTTTATTGAGTTTCATACATTTTCAGCCTATATGCCTTCGGAGGCCGATTACTTCAAAAAAAGTTTCATTAAGTAGTATTTTTTTCCATGATATTGATAGATTAGGACCCTGTGAAGTTTTCAAACTTACTCCAAAGCTATGGAAACTCCTTTTTAGGGTTCCGTAGCCAAAATGGCAAAAACGGAACCCTTATAGTTTCGTCATGTCCGTCTGTCCGTCTGTCCGTCTGTCCGTCTGTCCGTCTGTCACAGCCGATTTACTCGGAAACTATAAGTACTACAGTGATGAAATTTGATGGGAATATGTGTTGTATGAACCGCTACAAAAATATGACACTAAATAGTAAAAAAAAGAATTGGGGGTGGGGCCCCCCATACATGTAACTGAGGGATGAAATTTTTTTTTTCGATGTACATACCCGTGTGGGGTATCAATGGAAAGGTCTTTTAAAATGATATAAAGTTTTCTAAAAAACATTTTTCTTAAAGTGAACGGTTTTTGAGATATCAGCTCTCAAAGTCGTAAAAAGTATGTCCCCCCCCCTCTATTTTTATAACTACGGGGTATGAAATTCTAAAAAAAATAGAGGTGATGCATGCTAATTAACTCTTTCAACGATTTTTGGTTTGATCAAAGTATCTCTTATAGTTTTTGAGATAGGTTGATTTAACTGTAATTTTGGTTAAGTTATTGTGCTTACACTGAAAACGATGGTTGAACCTTATAAGATAGATCAAAAAATATACTACAGTATTGTACACATATTTGCTGCTACGGAACCCTTTGTGCGCGAGCCCGACTCGCACTTGGCCGGTTTTTGTATTTTTAATTTGAAGTTGAATGTTTGAGTAAATCCTACTGAAAACTAAAATCCTAACTTTCAAGACCTTTTTTTGGTAACATTAAGTAATTTTAGGAAGCCAAATATTTTTTTTATTATGAATAACATTCTAGAAAAACATTTCATAAAAAAAATTGCGAAATACCCAATTAAAAAAAGTTAGGGTAACCGAGACAGTGATTGCCCACTTAAGAAAATGATGCAAAGTTTAATTAAATCCTTTATTTTAATAATTGGGTAGCAGTGCGCGACTTTTATATACCATTGGTAGTTTAGCTTTGAGATAAGTTAGCAACAATTCAAATATCTAAAGAATATTTGTAAATATAACGTTTTGCAAAAAAAAATCTTAAAATTTGTTCTAAAAATTCAGTGATTGCCCACCCCCTCTAAATAGTAAATGGAATGTTTTTATACCATGATAACTGCTTTAAATGATACATCAAAGCTTTAACTAGCTCGTTTTGAAAATAAGTTAAAATCTACGTTAACCTTAAACCTGGCAATCACTGTACCCTGGGCAATCACTGTCTCGGTTCCCCTATGAATTGTTTAAGCCTCGCTGGCAGAATACTTAAAAAAACCTTTAAAAAATTATAACTCGAAAACTACAAAAATCGCTGAACATGCATGGGGTATTTTTGGATACCCCCAGGTGTGAGGAATATAAAAAAAAATATTGACGTCACTAGAAAACCACCCTGTATATCGGGATAGTAGACGTAGATTCACCATCCCTACATACAACCTTTATGATGCATGAAGTGGAATGAACAGACGAGGAGTGGAACTCGCCCTCCACTGATGTAGTTTCAGAACACTATAACATGAGTCTCTTTAAGACGAGAGTAGATGTTGTAGAGATGTGGGAAGAAGCAAAATAAAGGCTAATGGTTCAAAAGTCAGCTCTTGGTCTTTTTTCAGATAATAATTTGTATTGGAAGGTCAAATATAAACTATACTTAAGTGCTGAATTACAAGAGCGAATGACACCCTAAGAAGAATAAGTATCTTCTTCTTAAGTTGACCCGCTTTGGATGATGGAATTAAAAAGACTTCGTAACTATCGTCCGGTGGTAGTATCAGGTACCTTTAATGGTTCAGTAGTCATTGAGACCTCATCGATGGCTTTCCTATTAACTAAGGATAGTCATCTCGGCCACTCATGCGTTCGGACGAGTGACCTAGTTACTGTAATAAATAAACAATCAATTTGCAATATCGCGACCTAACACACTAAACGGAAAAATTCTAAGTGTGTCAATTGTAAATTTCATAGCGAAGTGTGTGTATTTCAAATCAAAATTAAGCGCAATAACTTTAAAGTAAACCGTTCATACAATACGTTAAGTATTTAAATGGTACTGAACGTACTTGAAAATCTTTACCGTTACCTTAAAATATCAAAATTATTTGTCACAGTAGGCTGCTCTCTGACCAAATCAGTAAATAAGCGAAACTTTACCTACGACCACACGAAAACTTTTTTATATGCGGTTGTCAAAAGATCATGCGTTTTGACAGAATTCGAGTTGTCACATAAGTGATACGCAGCCTTAACCCGTATTGATTGCATTGTCAGCGATAATTTTGTATTAATATTCAACTGAAATATATTGTACAATTATGAAAAATATACATTGATTTAAATAAAAAAAACCTATTTCATTTCATATTTTTCAGAAGAAACAACCAATGAAAACACACTTTATACATAAAGCGACCCTCGTTTGTATTAAGTTCATGTCATCCCTTTCCAATACGCAATGTTAAAAGGGGTTGGAACGCCATAAGGTTTATAACTTTACTTACATCGTGTTTTATATTAAGGAGTTAGACTGCCCACGCACACAATTTTTTAAGGTAAATAAAAAGTGTAGGTATTTAATTAGAATATTTATTAAATAATTAATATAATGAATATGGAACATGATTATATTTGATATTAAAATAACGTTACAAATTAATGAACAAGCAAATTTAAAGTAATCACAGTATTATTGCACATATTACATTTTATTCATAGCAGAATTAAAATACATAGTATAATTTCGAGTAGAAATTTAAAGAAAGCAATAAATCAAGCACTTTTATTGAATTAGCAAAAACTTCTATAATGCCCTTCCACTTTTGCTCACTGGAGGCCTACATCACAAAATAAATACACACAGAAGTTAGACTCAGCCTGATTTTGAATTTAGAAGAGTTCGTTGACATATGCTAGGGTTGTTGCCCGGCATGAGTACATAAGCGCGCGCCCTCTACCACAGACCTCGACAGTTTGACAATCTTATGTCATAGGCTAGGATTAATGTGGTCGATAAGGCGTATTTCCCCGTTAGTGCGCATTCGTGAGTACATGACACGGTTTTAGCTCTTAGTGGGCAGCCTCTTTTCTGTGTGTAATTATTTTGTGCTTACATTGCACATGATTAGGCAACGTTCTTTTGTATGTGATTTGTCTATTTAACCGTTTAAATATGGGGCTCTGTCGATATATTAGACACCATATTTTGAACCTTAAGAGTTGGAGATAAGGTCCAAAAAGCCAGTAGGTAAGGGATTAACGGATGTCAAATTCCCTTTTTTTTGACAGCTACAAAATGTCTAAATGTATAAGGCTTTAGTAAAGTCTTGAAAGCGGATTATTGGAGATCTAACGGAGTTCCCATAACGGAGTTATACTCTGATTCATAATCACGTAAAGTAAACTGACAGATGTCAATGTGTCATCCCTATACATTATCACTCAATTTGACAAATGCAAAATGTCAAACTGCATAGAAACTTGTCATTTTCATCTGTCAGTTTACTTTACATGATTATGAATCAGAGTATACATACCCTATGACATAAGCGGCAGTGGCGCCATCAGTTAATTTCAAGACTTAATGCAAACAATATAATGAGCATAATGGTGTAACGCAGTTACTTTTCTTCCTGCTCGGGTATTGTCTGATCATCTGGCGTGTTCGGTGTTTCTGTGGAGGCTTCGGTCGTAAAGTCAGGGAATCCATCTGTTGGAAAACAATGTCTTTATTGACTATGCGAGTCATATGACATACATGCCTGGCAATTTTCTGTCATAGACATACTCGTAGTATCAGGCTATATATTCTCCCACTGCAGGGCAAAGGCCTCCATCATAGAAATCAAGTCATCGCTACTATGATGGGATTAGGCTTAATCACCAAGCTTATACTCGTAATAAAACTATATCCATTGACGGTCAAAACGTGAAAATTCTGATAGATCGCGTGAAAAATCTGATAGATCAGATGAAAAGAGATGACTTATACAGGATGTAACAAAAAGGGAGTATTATTCCAAAGTGAACCGATTCTTACAAACTTTACAAATCTCATAATAGAGTTTTTAACCGTCCATGTTAACACGTTCTCCGGAGCAGACCGATATTTTTTGTCATGTTAGGTACACTTTTTTTTAACGATATAAGACGTTGTGTCACAAAATATAATTCAAAAAATGACGTCATAAGACGTTGCTCCGCCGAACGTGTTAATATTACGATTATTAATAGTTAATTAGGGTGTTTGCAAATGAAAAATCCGATAGATGGCGTTACGTTGACGTCAGGTCCAACAACGAGTGGATTGGTTACATTTGACGTATCATATTAAAATTACGAAGTTATGTTATGAAACAACCAATGTCGTCAAAGTTGGACCTCACGTCAACGTCATCTAGTTATTAACCTTTGACGCTCCATCTGGAATAGTTGGTATTTTATTTATTATTATTATATTACAAGGGCCTCGTTCACCATCTCTGAGTAAAGTTCCAAGTAGTTTTCTTGTCAATTAAAGTGGGTTCGGAGAAAATTGGCCCCTAGTTTTGTATTGAATAAATTATTTAAATTGTTAACTTAGGCCGCGGACCAGGGGCCAGTTTCCTCCAAACCCACTTAAATTGAAGAGTAAATTACTTGACACTTAACTCAGAGGTGGTGAACGAGGCTCTTAGCACAAAATACATATTGACACAGAAGGCTGACTGCCCACTAAGAGCTAAAAATATGTCATGTACTCACGCATGCGCACTAACGGGCAAAAACGCCTTTTCGACCACATTAATCCTAACTTATGACATAAGATTGTCAAACTGTCGAGGTCTGTGTTAGAGGCCGCGCGCTTATGTACTCATGCCGGGCAACAACCTTATCATATATCAACGAACTCTTCTAAATTCAAAATCAGGTCAAAGTCTAACTTCTGTGTGTAATTATTTTGTGCTCTTAGTATACTAGTTGGGGGAGGCCTATGTCCAGCAGTGGACGTCTATTGGCTGAAATGATGATGATACTAAAACCTCACCATAGGCTGGGCTGGGTGCGGGACTGGTGTCGCACTTGCACCGCCTCAATTCCTCTAGAAGCCGCACCTCAGAGGGTAGCAGCGGCCTCCCTTCAGTCTCTGATGCATCTGTAATAAGTAATCAATGCCAGGGATATAAGGAGCGACTAGAACTCACTTTCAGAACATTAGTTTCATACCATCATACCATCTCGGACTAAAAAGTTTAGCAGCTCATATCTCTGCCGCACCATTAAGGGGCTATACGAATGAAACTAGCGCCGCCAACCTATTTACACTGATTGTGACGAAAATACGATATATTTTAAGAAAGCAAACATTACAGACTTAGATAAAAGTAAATTGAATTTTTCAAGATGCAATACAATATATAAAACAGGCGACAAGTAACAATAATGTTAATTATTGTTAAAAACGGCCACTTTTAGCAATAATAAACATTATTGTTACTTGTCGCGTTGCCGTCGCGTTGCCGTCCCAGGTGTTTCCTCTGTCCTACAATATGTACTCCTTCAAACGAAGCGTGAAGAAGCATCTCGCGGGCCAGTATGACATGACAGTGCCAACGGATGCGATGCCGTCCCGTCGCGTCCGTTGTAACTGCAACATGGGCTCTCCTCTTGCTTATCATCAGGCCAATATTATTAAAAATGACTCTACCCATCCCACTAATATTATGAACGTGAAAGGTTCCTATACTCTGAATACTCTGATTCATAATCATGTAAAGTAAAATGACATATGAAAATGACAAGTTTCTATGCATTTTCACATTTGCATGTGTCAAATTGAGTGATAATGTATGGGGATGACACATTGACATCAGTCAGTTTACTTTACATGATTATGAATCAGAGTATAAGTATGGATGGGATAGTCTTGAACCTCATCATGTATCAACCAAGGGGGAAGGTGGAGTAAAAATGGCAAAACAAAAAACATCACATGATTAATGGACAGCCCCGTATACACTGGATTCCACTCACCCAAATCATCTCCTCCGAACTGCACCCTGCTCTTAGGCGCCTCCTCCGGCGACTTGCAGTAGCACGTCGGGTCTTCAGCGAAGCGTTTCTCTTCAGCTCGCCGTCGGATCTCTGACGGCAGGTCTTTTGAACCTATCGACATAGATTACATCCTAATACTAGTATTGTAGCGCGCCATCATTTGAAACTGACTCCCCGCACCTACCGCAGAGGGCGCGAGCGTCGTTTACCCGCTCGGTTTCGCGAGTAAGCCGCAGCGACGCGAGCGCCAGAGTCCGCCATCGCCGAGTCGCGAGGAACGGCGTCGATATTTTGTTTTGTAAACATCCGTGTTATTGTCGGGTCGTTAATGTTAAAATAGTGCAAGTAAACGATATCCTACTGTTAAAAGTGTCTCACTGTTTACACCACCACCAACCCGGTAGGTTTGCGTGCCGTCCAAACGCGCAAACTTACAGTATGTAATTTATTTGAGTAAAGATCAGGATAATTGATCAACAGTTTATTTTACCATTACCTATTTACATAGACAATAAACAACGTACCCCTAAAACCCATAGACAATACCAAAGAGTACTTATTTAATGTGTTTAGTTCTAACTTCTACTTCAACATAGTGCCCCGCCCTCACTCCGTTTTGGGACAGTAGTTCCATCGTTTACCAATAGATGGCGCTGGGCTTTGATTGCGTCGCGCTAGTGTTTCGCCTTTTCGGTTTTTTATCTTATATTTTTATATGTTATGTGACCTTAAGAATGAAGGGTATGAATGTAAATGGGTGGAGGAATAGAGGACGTCCGAAAAAGAGATTGACGGATTGTGTGAAGAATGACATGATTGAAAAGGAAGTAGATAAATCAATAAATAAATAAATTGAGATAACATCACATACATTGTCCTGGTCCCAAACTAAGGTTTTCCCTTATACTATGGAAACCAGAAACAACGAAGGAACTACAAACACCCAGACCCAACACAAATATCTGTTTCATCAACAAACATTTGACACTATGACGAATACACACGAATACGAATACTTATAGTATGTAGATGATACTATGACGAATGACAGGGGCGATTGGAAGAAGAAAATATACTGCACCGAGCCCAGATAATCTGGGAACAGGGCAGGGAGTTGGTGATTGTTGTATAGCGGCGCCCTACTTCTTACTCGCATCATCATCACAAATTTAAAGTAACTCACAGACGTCATGGCGCTCGAACGGCACGGAACGCTCCAAAGCTTCCTCTACCACTCGCGTCATGTAGTGATGCCACTCCCCAGTGCGAGGCGGTGGTATCCACACGCCCGCTACCGGACCAATGTAAAGTAACTCACAGACGTCATGGCGCTCGAACGGCACGGAACGCTCCAAAGCTTCCTCTACCACTCTCGTCATGTAGTGGTGCCACTCCCCAGTGCGAGGCGGTGGTATCCACGCGCCCGCTACCGAACCAATGTAAAGTAACTCACAGACGTCATGGCGCTCGAACGGCACGGAACGCTCCAAAGCTTCCTCTACCACCCGCGTCATGTAGTGATGCCACTCCCCAGTGCGAGGCGGTGGTATCCACGCGCCTTCTACCGAACCAATGTAAAGTAACTCACAGACGTCATGGCGCTCGAACGGCACGGAACGCTCCAAAGCTTCCTCTACCACCCGCGTCATGTAGTGATGCCACTCCCCAGTGCGAGGCGGTGGTATCCACGCGCCCTTCTACCGAACCAATGTAAAGTAACTCACAGACGTCATGGCGCTCGAACGGCACCGAACGCTCCAAAGCTTCCTCTACCACTCGCGTCATGTAGTGATGCCACTCCCCGGTGCGAGGCGGCGGTATCCACGCGCCCGCTACCGGACCAATGTAAAGTAACTCACAGACGTCATGGCGCTCGAACGGCACGGAACGCTCCAAAGCTTCCTCTACCACTCGCGTCATGTAGTGATGCCACTCCCCAGTGCGAGGCGGTGGTATCCACGCGCCCGCTACCGGACCAATGTAAAGTAACTCACAGACGTCATGGCGCTCGAACGGCACGGAACGCTCCAAAGCTTCCTCTACCACCCGCGTCATGTAGTGGATGCCACTCCCCAGTGCGAGGCGGTGGTATCCACGCGCCTTCTACCGAACCAATGTAAAGTAACTCACAGACGTCATGGCGCTCGAACGGCACGGAACGCTCCAAAGCTTCCTCTACCACTCGCGTCATGTAGTGATGCCACTCCCCAGTGCGAGGCGGCGGTATCCACGCGCCCGCTACCGGACCAATGTAAAGTAACTCACAGACGTCATGGCGCTCGAACGGCACGGAACGCTTCCAAAGCTTCCTCTACCACTCGCGTCATGTAGTGATGCCACTCCCCAGTGCGAGGCGGCGGTATCCACGCGCCCGCTACCGGACCAATGTAAAGTAACTCACAGACGTCATGGCGCTCGAACGGCACGGAACGCTCCAAAGCTTCCTCTACCACTCGCGTCATGTAGTGATGCCACTCCCCAGTGCGAGGCGGCGGTGTCCAAGCTCCCGTGGATCGGTCGAACACTGTCAATAAAACAGCATCAATCAGCTTTAATTATTTATACCAATAATTCCAATTTTATCGGTAGTCTATCGAAAGTATTGCCACGTGACAACAGTATTGATAGCGGAGCAAATAATGCCTATACCATCAACACTCAAACACACACATTCAAATCTTCAATGAACGAGCCTATACATTCCTAAAAGGCCGGAAACGCATCCGCACTCCTTCTGGTGTAGCTGATGTCCATGGGCGGCGGTGTTCACTTATAGATAGCAGCACGAAAGAATAGCGATGACCATTATTTTGCGCACTTGTAAAAAAGAAGACTTTCTATTAAATTGGTTTCTGCGCACGCAAGGTCATAACTACACTTTATTGCCGCAGACTATACCATCAGGTGACCCGCTCACTCGTTTGCCTTCCTTCCTTGCACCAATTTCCCTATCGAAACTATCGCTTTACAATCATCCTCAAAGTACTGACCTTCTTCAACGAACGCCATAGCGTCGAGCGTGGCTTCGGTACGCTCGCGTACACGACGCGCCACATCGCGCTGCATCGACGCTTCCTCGTAGCGTTGGGCACGAGATGTCAGCACCGCTGCGGGAAGATATTTGTAGTTTTTGTTTAATTTCATTCAATAAATATATATTTGTAGTTTAATTTTCGCGTTATTTGGAGAAAACATTATCAAAGTTCATTACATCATAAGCTCTTCAAGGTTGGTGCTGAAGATGAAATTATCATCAAAGTAAACAAAAGATGTTTTGGAGCTTTAGACAATTGAAAATGGTCCTTAATCCTTTGAAAGGTCAAAGGTGCGTTTGTAAGACCCAACGGCATACGCAGAAATACGTAGTGATTTTTTCCATGCTGAACACAGTCTTGGAAATATCGGATGGACACTATTCTACTTATTGAAGCCACTTTTAAGTGTAAAAGCCCCTGGTTTTAATGCTTGAAATTTTTTGTAATAAAAAGAAATGGAATTAAATTTTATTTTAATCCCAGTCTACGGCGAGTTGCAACATTGCATGGTGAAATATCAATCAAGTATGTGATAATCTTCAGATTCTCTTACCTTCGTCCACCAGAGTGTTGAGCATATTCCTGAAGTCTACATGAGGAGGGAATCGTTCGCTGATGGTCCTCTCCGGCGGACTTGGTCGCTCTGTAACACAAAAATTATCAAAATCATTATAATTTTGGGATTATAGCATTTTTTTTTCACAGCTCACAGGAAAAATCAGTAACAAAATTCGTCGACGGACGAAAGATTCAGTTAGATTAGTAAAGCACTTTGCGCGGTTAGCTAAAGGTTCGGTTTACACCCAAAAGTTATAAATATGTTTTACAATGCATTACTTATTCATATATTTTTGCTCACTTTTCATACAAAGCCGGTTTTTTTCGCCTGTAATGTTTTAGGGGAGAGGCAAAAAAAATACAACTTTGTTCATAATTATTATCTACCAACGTATTGAGAAGAATGTATTTGATCATTGATAAACCCTTTATTGATGGCACTCACTCCTAGCGTGCATCCACCGCGGGTCGTCTCTGTAAGCTGGTCTCCACAGGCTGTTGCTGGGCTAGAGGACACACCAGGCAGCGACACAACTCGTCCAGGGGACAGCCGCATTGTGTGCAGAAACCTGAGAAAGTAAAATAATAACTGTTATTTGACTATCGAACCAGGAACATTTTGCCAAGGTCAGTCGCTTCATTGTAATTACATTATAATAATCCAACCGTACCTTGGGGTCCAAAGCGACAATTGTAGACGCAATTGGGAATTACACGTTGGATTATTAAAAGTTAAATTACCAGGGAAACATAAATCAAAATGTCTTACCAAATCTTAAGTCCAGGCTTAGGAAACCCGGGGAGCTAAGAAAACTACTTTGGACGCAACCGGGAATGGTACGCTAGTGATGACAAGTTCTACCTAGTTTAGGTCAAAATACCAGGTAAACAGTAAACTAGTTCTAGTTTATTTCAAAGTACCAGGTAAGCAGAAATCAAGTGGAAGCAGAAGCACCTATTGCGTTATTTTTAATGCCAAAATGTCAATGTACAGCTTCAGAAGCACCAGGAGAACAGAATCCCATGAAGATACAGCTGCTCACGGGTTGCATCCGTAAACAGAAACGACATGTATGAAGTCACACACGTTTCCTACCTTCCTTAATCTCAGCGTCATCAAGCAATCCAAATATCTGCTTCCTGGCCTCATCTAGTTTGGCCTTCTGCACGGATGCAATGCGATGCCTCGCCGCTGTCTTATGCACCTCTGGTAGCAGGAACTGCTGCACCAACTCTGCCACTAGCTCGTTCTGTTCTGCTGTCGACCTAGATGTAGAATTAGCACGTGAATAATAATCCAGAACCGATGTTGGGCTAGTGTACCCTAATTTTAAGTAAAAATTGAAAGTTGTCAGCCTATAGTGTCCCACTGCAGGGCAACAACCTCCATCATAGAAATCAAGTCATAGCTACTATGATAGGATTAGGCTTAATCACCACGCTTGCCTAATGCGAAGATCACTAGGTCGGTAACACCTTGGTTGGCTGCTGGTTCCACAGTTTCCCTGTGCAGTAAAAAGTGACTTGCAAAACGCACTGTGGTGGAATAAAGTCCATCTGAATATGATGAAATTTTATTTGTATTTGATATGGCAGACGAGCAGACGGATCACCTGATGGTAAGCGATAGCCGCCGCCCTAGACACCTGCAAAACCAGTAGAGTCGCAAGTGCGCTGCTAACCTTTAACCATCATTGGGCCTCCGGTGCCTTCAACCACTCGACGGAACACAGCGCAGGCGCTGCTTCACACCGGTCTTCTGTGAGGCCGTGGTATCACTCCGAGCCGGCCCATTCATGCCGAAGCGTGGCTCTCCGGGGTAAATGATATGATATGATGGTGATGATGATGAGTTACTAACATAGACCCATGCTCCTTCAGCATTTCGTCGACTCTGTCAGCATCGGCGCGGGCTTTCTTCACCGCCTCCTCTTCGGCTGCTAACTCCACTCCTTCTTGGATTATCTCTTGGAGATACGCCTCCACTGTCTCTTGAGTCACGCCCAGCACCTGACATAACATTCACAATAAATAAATAAATAAATTCACACAACATCTCATACATTGAACTGACTCCGTACTAAGTAGCATAAGCACTTGTGTTACAGATATCAGACAACAGAGGATCACAAATATAATACTTAAATACATATATAACACCCAGACACTGAACAAACACAAGTGTTCATCACACGAATGTTTGTCCAGGGTGGGGATCGAACCCACAACCTTTGGCACAACCAAATGCGCCATCCGGCCAGTCAAAATATTGTTTCATACTGGGAAAAAATATATTTTGTTTTGTTACTTTTTTTGCAGCAATGGTTTGCCAATGGACGGAGAAGTGGTCCTAGTTATCACGCCATCGCTTTCTGGGCCTGGCTCTCAGACGACGTCCTGTTGGCAGCCAGTGTGTGACCACCTTAGTCCACCTCTCCGTGTGCTAACTATACCTACTAACTAGGTATAGGATTTATCGCGCACATCCGCTGCAATCCCAGTTTTTGAGCGGATGGTGTCTGAGATCATCCATTCATCCATTGCTGCAAATAGATTCCAATGGAGGGCTTTTAGGGGAGGCCATGCCCTGTAGTGGGACAATGTAAGCTAAAAAAGAAACTTTTTTTTTATTTCAGGACAATCAAGATGACCTCACTCCGCCTGGTGATAAGCGGCCGTGAGATCCAAATTTGAAGTTGACAGCGACAAAAGAACAAACAAAGTACCTACCTACTTACTATTATTGTTACTTTGTTATTAAGTATGTCAGACTGCATCGGATAGTCGCACTAAATAGGTATAAAACATAAAAACAGTTGCGCTTGGGGTCCCTGGTTCGATCCCAGCGTTGGGCTAACAATTTGTATCGAAGTTTTTCTGTTCAAAAATTCTCAGTGTCAGCCTGAAGTCTGGAATTTGGCGGTATTGTATACAAGGTGTATCTGTGAACATTTCCATCCCTTTAACCACGTGTTCTATCAACCATTCTGAACAACATTTGTTCAACAACTTTTCTAAATTCTTAGAAAAAATTTTTGACTCCCCATACAAAATGACCAAGTCACGTGACCGACTTTGTATGAAAAGATGAAATTTTTTTATGCGAATTTTCAAAAGTCATAGAACAAATTTTAATGTTGTTCAGGATGGTTGGCAGAACACGTGGTTAAAGGGATGTAAATGTTCACAGATACACCCTGTATAGAGGTAAGTCTGGAAGTTGGCGAATTCTGCAAATTGGCGGTATTGTAGTATACGTTTCGTGCTAGTTCCTCTGACCTGTTTGAACATCTCGTCGTGTTCCCTCCTGCGATGCTCTTCCTTCTGCCGCCTCCCGGCCTCCGCCGCTTCTCTCATTGTCTTTTCACGCACTGCAACAAAAAATAATGGGTTTTTAATTGTATGATTATACCAATTGAATTTCAATCGAACCCGGGACCTTTTGCGCTTCAGGCGTACACCTTAGCCGCTGCGCCATCGAGGCCATCGATGATGAATTGTGACTTACTTGCAATCAGTAATGAAATGATGATGAATTGTGACTTACTTGCAATCAGTAATGAAATGATGATGAATTGTGAGTTACTGCAATCAGTAAAAAATAATCATGAATGTGACTTACGTGCAATCAGTGATGAAATGATGATGAATTTTAACTTACCTACTTTCAATCAGTGGATGAAATGATGATGAATTTTAACTTACCTACTTGCAATCAGTGATGAAATGATGATGAACTGTGACTTACTTGCAATCAGTGATGAAATGGATGTTATTTTTACTTATACTTTCAATCAGTAATGAAATAATGATGAATGGTGACTTACTTGCAATCAGTAATGAAATGGCGATGAATGGAGACTTACTTGCAATCAGTAATGAAATGATGATGAATTATGACTTACTTGCAATCAGTGATGAAATGATGAAGTATTTTTACTTACTTGCAATCAGTAATGAAATGGTGATGAAGTGTGGCTTACTTGCAATCAGTAATGAAATGATGATGATGATGACTTACTTGCGATCAGTATGTAGGCGTGCTGTCGCCTCTCCTCCTTCAATCTCCGGAGCTCCTTCTCCAGGAAGTCCAGGGCGGCCGACACCGCGCCTCCGCACAGCTCGTCCACCAGCGCTGATATAGCGTCATCCTACCACAATATCATCAGGTTACGGTGCAGCACGTTTATAAGTCGCATCGGCATAGTTCGTCTACGCAATTAGAAATTGTCATTTTAGTACCCGTAAGCGGAAGTTTGTGATTTGTTAAGATTGTTTAAATTTGAGACTTCGCATCGGTGTAACTTATAAAACTGGTACTACTGTACCACTATGTCACAAGCGGGAATAGAGCTTTTAAGCTATTTATACTTAAGTTTTTTTTTTATATTATAGGAAGGCAAACGAACAAGCGTAGTAAACTAAGTACGCCATAAACTTGGATTCCATCCATACCACCTGGATAGTTGGCGGTCCTCAACCCTGCGATTTACTCGACACTTTCTGCCACGCCTCATGTGCAATCAACTTCGCGCAGCGGTATTTCCGAACCGGTACAATTTATTTATTTATTTGGTCTCCCAACATCATTACATTATAACATGTTCTAGAAACTATAGTATCTAAGTGATTAGAATGTAACAACAATTCGGTATTTGACATGGTTAACAATTAAATAAGAAAATAATTGAATTATGTAGATTTTAAGACGCTGATTCAGAATATCTATGTTAATTTACAAATTAAACATTAGAAATATTTTTATTTCTTAAAAATAAATAAGAAATTTTGCATCTGTGGATTATCAAAACTAAAACGGCTTGTAGCCAATCAGAACGCGTGACGTCACGATGCAAGAAACAACAAAATTCCCCTTGTGAACGGTGCTGTTACTGTTAGTTTGGGGTTAAACATTTGGACAAACAAAGGGAGAGTAAATGAAACAATATATTTTTAATTAGAATGATTTATTGAAATATTACAAAAATCCTTATTACGCATTTATATATTTTTGCTCACTTTTCATACAAAGCCGGTTTTTTCGCCTGTAATGTTTTATGGGAGGAGCAAAAAAATACACCTTTGTTCATAATTATTATCTACCAACGTATTTAGAAGAATGTATTTGATAATTGAAAAACCCTTTATTTATGGCACTCACTCCTAGCGTGCATCCACCGTGGGTCGTCTCTGTAACCGGTTTCTACGGGCTGTTGCTGGGCAAGAGGACACACAAGGCAACGGCACAGCTCGTCCAGGGGACAGCCGCATTGTGTGCAGAAACCTGAGAAAGTAAAAGAAAAACTGTTATACCTACTTAGCTAGCGGCACGAAAGAATAGCGATGACCATTATTTTGCGCAATTGTTTGTCAGAAGACTTTCTATTAAAATTGTTTCTGCGCATTCAAGGTTATAACTACTGTTTTATGCCGCAGACTATAATTGACTATCGAATGCAGAAACATAATCACGGTGTAGTTTCTAAGGGCTGCTAAGGTCAGTCGCTTCATTGTACGCGTACCTTGGGGTCCGAAGCGACAATAATTGTCCACAATTATTGTGGACGCAATCGGGAATGACCATACCAAATCTTAGGTCCAGGCTTAGGAAACCCGGGGAGCTAAGATAACGACTTTGGACGCAACCGGGAATGACACTAGTGATGAAAAGTTCTACCTAGTTTATGTCAAACCAGGTGACCAGAAAACTAGTTCTAGTTTATTTCAAAGTACCAGGTAAGCCGAAATCAAGTAGAAGCAAAAGCACCTACTGCTTTATGTTTAACGCCAAAAAGTCAAAGTACAGCTTCAGAGTACCAGGAGAGCAGAACACCATGAACATACAGCTGCTCACGGGTTGCATCCGTTAACAGAAACGACAGTATGTATGACGTCACACACGTTTCCTACCTTCCTTAATCTCAGCGTCATCAAGCAATCCGAATATCTGTTTCCTGGCTTCATCCAGTTTGGCCTTCTGCACGGATGCGATGCGATGCCTTGCCGCTGTCTTATGCACCTCTGGTAGCAGGAACTGCTGCACCAGCTCTGCCACTAGCTCGTTCTGTTCTGCTGTCGACCTAGATGTAGAATTGGGACGTGATGAGAAGAACCGATGCTGGGCTAGTGTACCCTAATTTTAAGTAAAAATTGAAAGTTATCAGCCTATAACTATAGTGTCACACTGCAGGGCAACAGTCTCTATTATAGAAATCAAGTCATCGTTACTATGATGGGATTAGGCTTAATCACCACGCTTGCCTAATGCAAAGATCACTAGGTCGGAAACACCTTGGTTGGCTGGTTCCACAGTTTCAATGTACGCGGTGAAAAGTGATATTCAGAACTCACTGTGGTGGAACAAAATCCATCTGAATATGATGTTAAGATATGATGGTGATGATGATGAGTTACTAACATAGACCCATGCTCCTTCAGCATTTCGTCGACTCTGTCAGCATCGGCGCGGGCTTTCTTCACCGCCTCCTCTTCGGCTGCTAGCTCCACTCCTTCTTGGATTATCTCTTGGAGATACGCCTCCACTGTCTCTTGAGTCACGCCCAGCACCTGACATAACATTCACAATAAATATTGTTGAAAAAATATACATTTTGTTTAGTAACTTTTTTTGTAGCAATGGTTTGCCAATGGACGGAGAAGTTGTCCAAGTCATCACGCCATCTCTTTCTGGGCCTGCCTCTCAGACGACGCCCTGTTGGCAGCCAGTGTGTGACCACCTTAGTCCACCTCTCCGGGTGCATCCTACAAACTGGCTTAGTCCCATTTGAATCTAGCGGATTTTTCGCACACATCCGCAATCCCAGTTCTGTTGTGGAGAGGATGGTGTCCGAGACTTCATCCATCCATCATCCATTGCTACAAAGAGATTCCAATGGAGGCTTTTAGAGGAGGCCTTTGCCCTGTAGTGGGACAATGTAAGCTAAAAAAGAAACTTTTTTTTTAATTCAGGACAATCAAGATGACCTCATCATGAGATCCAAATTTGAAGTTGACAGCGACAAAAGAACAAACAAAGTAGGTACCTACTTACTATTATTACTTTGTTATTAAGTATGTCAGACTGCATCGGATAGTCGCACTAAGTAAGGTATAAAACATAAAAACAGTTGCGCTTGGGGTCCCGGGTTCGATCCCAGCGTTGGGCTAACAATTTGTATCGAAGTTTTTCTGTTCAAAAATTCTCAGTGTCAGCCTGAAGTCTGGAATTTGGCGGTATGTATACAAGGTGTATCTGTGAACATTTCCATCCCTTTAACCACGTGTTCTATCAACCATTCTGAACAACATTGTTCAACAACTTTTCTAAATTCTTAGAAAAATTTTTGACTCCCCATACAAAATGACCAAGTCACGTGACGACTTTGTTTGAAAAGATGAAAATTTTTTATGCGAATTTTCAAAAGTCATAGAACTAATGTTGTTCAGGATGGTTGGCAGAACACGTGGTTAAAGGGATGTAAATGTTCACAGATACACCCTGTATCGAGGTAAGTCTGGAAGTTGGCGACTTCTGCAAGTTGGCGGTATTGTATATACGTTTCGTGCTAGTTCCTCTAACCTGTTTGAACATCTCGTCGTGTTCCCTCCTGCGATGCTCTTCCTTCTGCCGCCTCCCGGCCTCCGCCGCTTCTCTCATTGTCTTTTCACGCACTGCAACAAAAAATAATGGGTTTTTAATTGTATGATTATACCAATTGAATTTCAATAGAACCCGGGACCTTTTGCGCTTCAGGCGAACACCTTAGCCGCTGCGCCATCGAGGCCATCGATGATGAATTGTGACTTACTTGCAATCAGTAATGAAATGATGATGAATTGTGACTTACTTGCAATCAGTAATGAAATGATGATGAATTGTGAGTTACTTGCAATCAGTAAAAAAATAATCATGAATGTGACTTACTTGCAATCAGTGATGAAATGATGATGAATTGTAACTTACCTACTTGCAATCAGTGATGAAATGATGATGAATTGTAACTTACCTACTTGCAATCAGTGATGAAATGATGATGAACTGTGACTTACTTGCAATCAGTGATGAAATGATGATGAATTGTGACTTACCTACTTGCAATCAGTAATGAAATGATGATGAATTGTGACTTACTTGCAATCAGTAATGAAATGATGATGAATTGTGACTTACTTGCAATCAGTAATGAAATGATGATGAATTGTGACTTACTTGCAATCAGTGATGAAATGATGATGAATTGTGACTTACCTACTTGCAATCAGTAATGAAATGATGATGAATTGTGACTTACTTGCAATCAGTAATGAAATGATGATGATGATGACTTACTTGCGATCAGTATGTAGGCGTGCTGTCGCCTCTCCTCCTTCAATCTCCGGAGCTCCTTCTCCAGGAAATCCAGTGCGGCGGACACCGCGCCTCCGCACAGCTCGTCCACCAGCGCTGATATAGCGTCATCCTACCACAATATCATCAGGTTACGGTGCAGCACGTTTATAAGTCGCATCGGCATAGTTCGTCTACGCAATTAGAAATTGTCATTTTAGTACCCGTAAGCGGAAGTTTGTGATTTGTTAAGATTGTTTAAATTTGAGACTTCTGCATCGGTGTAACTTATAAAACTGGTACTACTGTACCACTATGTCACAAGCGGGAATAGAGCTTTTAAGCTATTTATACTTAAGTTTTTTTTTATATTATAGGAAGGCAAACGAACAAGCGTAGTAAACTAAGTACGCCATAAACTTGGATTCCATCCATACCACCTGGATAGTTGGCGGTCCTCAACCCTGCGATTTACTCGACACTTTCTGCCACGCCTCATGTGCAATCAACTTCTCGCAGCGGTATTTCCGAACCGGTACAATTTATTATTTATTGGTCTCCAACATCTACATTATAACATGTTCTAGAAACTATAGTATCTAAGTGATTAGAATGTAACAACAATTCGGTATTTGACATGGGTTAACAATTAATAAGAAAATAATTGAATATGTAGATTTTAAGACGCTGATTCAGAATATCTATGTTACATTTACAAATTAACCATTAGAAATATTTTTATTTCTTAAAATAAATAAGAAATTTTGCATCTTGTGGATTATCAAAACTAAAACGGCTTGTAGCCAATCAGAACGCGTGACGTCACGATGCAAGAAAACAACAAAATTCCCCTTGTGAACGGTGCTGTTACTGTTAGTTTGGGGTTAAACATTTGGACAAACAAAGGGAGAGTAAATGAAACAATATATTTTTAATTAGAATGATTTATTGAAATATTACAAACAATCCTTATTACGCATTTATATTGATTTTCAAATGAATAAGTTTTATTGTACACGTGTCGAATATATTTCTGGGGGTCTAATTTTTTTGAAATATTGGATAAACGAACATTCGTATACTTTTCTATATTAAAATTAGCGAGCTCCAATTATGGTTTACTATCTACTCCGTTATCATGCATGATACTCCCGGGCCACATATTTTATTCCTTTTACATCGAAATATTTTATAGCCACCTTTTTTAGGGTTCCGTAGCCAAAATGGCCAAAAAACGGAACCCTTATAGTTTCGTCATGTCCGTCTGTCCGTCTGTCCGTCTGTCCGTCTGTCACAGCCGATTTACTCGGAAACTATAAGTACTACAGTGATGAAATTTGATGGGATATATGTGTTGTATGAACCCGCTACAAAAATATGACACTAATAGTAAAAAAAGAATTGGGGGTGGGGCCCCCCCATACATGTAACTGAGGGATGAAATTTTTTTTTTCGATGTACATACCCGTGTGGGGTATCAATGGAAAGGTCTTTTAAAATGATTATAAAGTTTTCTAAAAAACATTTTTCTTAAAGTGAACGGTTTTTTGAGATATCAGCTCTCAAAGTCGTAAAAAGTATGTCCCCCCCCCCTCTATTTTTATAACTACGGGGTATAAAATTCTAACAAAAATAGAGGTGATGCATGCTAATTAACTCTTTCAACGATTTTGGTTTGATCATAAGTATCTCTTATAGTTTTTGAGATAGGTTGATTTAACTGTAATTTTGGTTAAGTTTATTATATTTGCTGCTCACGGAAACCCTTTGTGCGCGAGCCCGACTCGCACTGGCCGGTTTTTATTTTTAGAATAAATTCCCAACATCGTATGACCAGAAGAAAAGGACAGTAATTTCTCTAATTCACTTACAATGTTTTAATCTTATAATATACGTCTATACTATTTTATTCAAACTATAATGAAAAGAACGGATTTTGAAACTAACTGCAGTGAGTGAATGATTCATTCAAAAGTCGAGTTGATTTTAATTGGTCCCATCACTAGGACCGATACCACGATATCATTATTAAAATCTTTTATGTCGTTTACGTATCGTAACGTTTTTTATTTAAAATAGATTTTCTAGTTTAATACACATTTGATAATTAATAAAAGTCATTACTTTATGATAGGAAACGCGATCTTGTTGCGAATTTTAGCTGTCAGATCGCCTTTTACATGAAAATACTGCACAATTCACCATTTTTAAGAGAAACGTCACGCGACACGGAGCGATTGCAAAATGGCGATGTAGCGACATCAAGTAGTTTTGTATAACTTAGTTGACCAGTTCCGAATTAGTTGACCAATGTACTTTGCCGGAGGGGAAACGCCCGGTATGGCATCTCCAGTGGCTATATACTCAAGAAGATTGAATCATGACGTCGAGGGCTAATTGTCACGTGACTTGCTGTTTTTGGCGGGAAATTGAATCGTATTATTTAAAATGGCTGTTTTTGTATCTAAATTAACTTTAAAAATGAAATAGACAATTATAAAACGCTATCTTTAGTGTCCTAAGAATACAATAAAATACTTTTTTTAAAAATGTCAAATACCCAATTAAGGCAAAACACAGCATGGCCTAAGTAAATTACCGTTCCTATTATAGCTACATAGTAAGTCTAGGCTTACAATATTCAAATCTTCAAGAAACGAGCCTATATCTTCCTAAAAGGCCGGCAACGCATCCACATTCCTGTTGTGGATGATGATGATTGACGGCGGTGTTCACTTACCATCAGGTGACCCGCTTGCTCGTTTGCCTTCCTATATTAAAAAACGGTTGCGTTTTGAAGCTATGGGGAGCGGATTTCTCCCATTGAAAAGGTAAAATCGACCGGTATCGATTGACGACCTGTTTAGCGCAATGGTTTAGAGATAATGGATTGCGGGTTCGATTCCCGCACCAACACAAACGTTTGTTGATAAAACAGAATATTATTTGTCTTGGGTCTGGGGGTTTGTGGTTCCTTGATATTGAAAGCTAGAGAAAGGAGTTCTTACCCTCTGTTCAGCTTCAGTCCTCAGCGCGTTATACTCCCTCGCTTTGGCCTCTTCCTTCGCTATCCGTGTCTTGTCTTCCTTCTGCAGACCGTGGGTGGTCTTCAGCTCTTCCGTCAGCTCGGACGCTCGGGTGCGGCCTTCGTACATCTGTTGATAGGATAAAAAGTATTATATTGAGGTTTTAGTATCGAGAAAGTGTAAAGAGATAGAGAGAGGGAATATGGAGAGAGAGAAAGAGAGAGAGAGAGGGAAAGAGAGAGAGAGAGAGAGAGAGAGAGAGAGAGAGAGAGAGAGAGTTTAAAAAATGTATATCCTAACTTCCTAACTAATATTATAAATGCGAAAGTAACTCTGTCTGTCTGTCTGTCTGTTACTCTTTCACGCCAAAACTACTGAACGATTTAAATGAATCTATACTAATATAATAAGCTGAAGAGTTTTTTGTTTGTTTGTTTGTTTGTTGTTTTTTGTTTGTTTGTTTGTTTGTTTGTTTGTTTGTTTGTTTGTTTGTTTGTTTGAACGCGCTAATCTCGAAACTACTGGTGCGATTTGAATCTTTTTTTTTGTTGGATAGTCCATTTATCGAGGAAGGCTATAGGCTATCAACATAATAATATAAGGGGGTTGTAAGGGGTTAAAAAGGGGGTAAAAAGTTAGTTACTTTTCCACGCGGACGAAGTCGCGGGCGGCCGCTAGTTTGGTATACAGATGATCTAGACCCGAGAAAGAACATAGGCTACTTTT
>JABMDO010000322.1:0-32612 GCA_014851415.1 Cnaphalocrocis medinalis
ATATCCTAACTTCCTAACTAATATTATAAATGCGAAAGTAACTCTGTCTGTCTGTCTGTCTGTTACTCTTCACGCCAAAACTACTGAACGATTTAAATGAATCTATACTAATATAATAAGCTGAAGAGTTTTTTGTTTGTTTGTTTGTTTGTTGTTTTTTGTTTGTTTGTTTGTTTGTTTGTTTGTTTGTTTGTTTGTTTGTTTGTTTGAACGCGCTAATCTCGAAACTACTGGTGCGATTTGAATCTTTTTTTTTGTTGGATAGTCCATTTATCGAGGAAGGCTATAGGCTATCAACATAATAATATAAGGGGGTTGTAAGGGGTTAAAAAGGGGGTAAAAAGTTAGTTACTTTTCCACGCGGACGAAGTCGCGGGCGGCCGCTAGTTTGGTATACAGATGATCTAGACCCTGAGAAAGAACATAGGCTACTTTTTAATGCGAAAAGGGGGTAGTAAGGGGTTAAAAGGGGGGTAAAAAGTTACTTTTCCACGCGGACGAAGATAGAAATTACAATCAAATTGATCTTGCGATTCAATCCCAGGGTCAAGCCAATAATTGGACATGTGTTTTTATGTTTAGAAATTCTCAGTGCCAGCGCGAAGTCTTGAAGTTGGTTTTCTTGTACTGCCTGAAAAAGTACGTTAAACCATTCGCTTCCTCCGAGGAACAAAGTCCTATCTCTTATACTAATTGCAAATCGGACATTATACTTTGGAGCAGAAAGTCCGATCTCCTAAATTACATGAACAGAAATAGATAGATAGATACCTACTCTTTATTGCACAATATATCACTCGTACAGAACTTAATGCTAATGGTAATTTACAAATATAATATCGGCGGTCTTATCGCTAATAACATATTGCAAATCGTACATTATCCTTTAGAGCATAAGGTCCGATCTCCTATATTAAACATATTGCAGTACGGACTTTATTCTTTGGCGCAGTCGCGTTGATCCTGCGTCCGATCTCTCAAATAAAAATTGGAACAATTAAATGATCGAGTTCAAGTGTCACTGTTCCAAAGACCTGTGATTTTCGCTCCCGTGCCAGTGATCTGACTAATGGCTGTATGGCTTCCATAGCTACCCGGTAAAGGCCTGTCAAAATACACGCATACATGTAACCCGATCGCTGGTATACAGGATGTACGAATTTTGCCAAGAAAAAAGGTCCTATGAGTATAGGACCTTTTTTCTTAAACACATGATTAAAAACCAGAGTTGGTTTTTAATCATGTGGAGTAAACTGACAGATGCAAATGTCAAGTTTCTATACATTACACCTATTTCTATACATTACAGACGCCCCGTTTAGCGCAATGGTTTGAGCGCCGGTTGAGACGTAAGGGTCGCGGGTTCGATTCCCACATCAACACAAATGTTTGTTGATGAAACAGATATTTGTGTTGGGTCTGGGTGTTTGTAGTTCCTTCGTTGTTTCTGGTTTCCATAGTACAAGGGATAACCTTAGTTTGGGACCAGGACAATGTATGTGATGTTGTCTCAATTTCTATTTCTATTTTGACATTTTGCATCTGTCAAATTGAGTGATAATGTAAGGGGATGACACATGGACATGTGTTAGTTTACTCCACATGATTATGAACCAGAGATAGTCATATTTTTTCCATAAGTGTGTCGCGTAACTTCAAATGAAGGTAAATCCAAACTAAAAACGCACTTATTTATTTTATTACACTTACTAGTGGCCCGCCCTCACTTCGCTTCCGTAATTCAGAAATCAACCAATAGATGGCGCTGTGCGCTGTTTTCGGTTTACCTATAAGCCTTGTCGTTGTCTATAGAAGTGAATAAATAGTATAGAAAATTATTATTATTTTAATGTATAATTCAACAGTTTAGTATCTATTTTACACAATAAAACATAAACTTTAATATTAAAGTGCGTATTTTGGTCAGAATTATGTTTTTCTCAAATATTTGGAAATCACTTACGGTGAATTTACCTCTTTTTGAAGTTAAGCGATATAAGTGTAATGTTAATATAATTCTATCTACTCTGAAAAATACAAGCTTCAGAATGAATGGGCTGGCTCGTCTTCGGAGTGATACAACGCCCATAGGAGATCGACGTACAGCAGCGCCTGCGCTGAATTTCGCCGTGTGTGTGAGGGTACCGGTGGCCCACTCGAGGGGGTAGGGGATAAAAGGTTGGCAGCGCACTTGTAACTCCACTGGTGTTCCAAGTGTCCATGGGCGGCGGCAATTGCTTACCATCACGTGATCCGCCTGCTCGCCTGCTACCTATCACATAAAAAAAAATAAAACGTAAAGCAGCGCATGCGCTGTATTTCGCCGTGTGAGTGAGGGTATCGGAGGTCCAAACGGTGGATAAGGCACTCTTGTGACTCCATTAGTTGCGTCTGTCTATGGGCGGCGGCAATCGCTTACCATCAGGTGATTCGTCTGCTCATCTGCCATCTATCACATTAAAAAAAATGAAGTAAAGTATCAGCCTATAACTTTCCCACTGCAGGGCAAAGGCCTCCATCATAGAAATCAAGTCATCGCTACTATGATGGTATATGCTTAATCACCACGCTTGCCTTATGCGGTGCGGTGATCACAAATTCGAACTATATTCGAAAAATTTCCGTTGGTCTAGTGATTTAACTACAGGGTTGTGATATCGAAATCCCAGGTTCGATTCCCGGGTTAAAAAAAAGGTTTATTAATATGTGCGTATAAACTAAGACATCACCCTGTAGATAAAAATCCTCGTCAGAAATTCAAGATCGAATCAGTATATAACATGTATTTTTTTTAGGTATCGTTCTTAACGATTTACCGAGTTAGAACATACACCAATGCCCCAATCCGCGCATGTACAAGCCTTAAACTATTCGAGTGATAACACGGCCTCATAGTAGACAGCGTGAAGCCAGGAGGCCAATTCTCGGTTTTCCCCTTCTATGTCGAGTCGACTTCATGGAACACATAGACCTATAGGAGACAAGATAAGGAATGTCGCCTGTAATCTGTGTTCTCCTATTAGTCGTGCGTTCCATGAAGTCGACTCGACATAGAAGTCGAAAACCGAGAATTGGCCTCCTGCGAGGGTAGACAAGCCGGTGCGTCTATTACTCTTGCTTAAACTATTCGAGAATATGCAACCGTGGGAGAGCTACGCTTCGACATGAATGGGCCAGCTCGATTGGTGTGATAACACGGCCTCACAGTATACCAGCGAGAAGCCAGCCCAAGGTTTTCGCCTTCTATGTCGAGTCGACTTCATGGAACGCATAGACCAATTAAATAGTAGACAAGATAAGTAATGCCGACTGAAACATACGGATGGTGCGTCTATTACGCTCTTGCTTAATTTTGGCTGGATGGCACATTTGGTAGCGACCCTGCCTCATACGTTAAAGGTCGTGGGTTCCATCCCCAACCTGGACAAACATGCGAAAAACACTTGTATCTGATCAGTGTCTGGGTGTTATTATGTACTTATTTAAGTATTATATTTGTGTTTCCTCTGTTGTCTGATATCTGTAACACAAGCCTTCATTGATCGACACTTTTAATGCGTTCTCTCTATCTAGAGTTTCTATCCTACTTAGCTAATATTTTAAATGCAAAACTAACTCTGTCTGTCTGTTACTCTTTCACGCCAAAACTACTGAGCGGATTTGAATGAAATTTGGTATACATATGCTCTTGACCCTGAGAAAGAATATAAGCTACTTTTTATAGCGAAAAGGGGGTTTTAAGGGGTTAAAGGGGTGAAAATTATTAAACAACTAGTGGCCCGCCCTCACTTCGCTTCGGGACCGTAATTCAGAAATGAGCCAATAGATGGCGCTGTGTCCAATTACATCGCGCAAGCGTTTCGTGTTTTCGGTTCACCTATAAGCCTTGTCGTTGTCTATAGAAGTTATCTCTTTATAAATAGTAGGTATAGAAGATTAAAAATGATACCCAAGATACTATCCTACGCGGACGAAGTCCCGGGCGGCCGCTAGTTATAGAATAAATTTTATAAGCAGACCTACGTAGAAAGTACTCCTTTAATTTGAAGATACTTTCTTATCTTTTAACTAACAAAAGCAAGCCGACTCAACTTTATCTGCCTCGCGCTATCCATCTCTTTTGACACTTACTGAGGATGCACTCGTTATCTTAGCTAGTGATAGCAACGCAGCTTAAAGGTCGCCAGGATGGCCAATTCGGTTTTCGCCTTCTAAGTCGAGTCGACTTTATGGACCGCACACAACCAATAGAAACCAGACTTGTAACTGTGGGAGAGTCTGCTTCGGCAATGAATGGGCCGGCTCGCCCGGAGTGAGATCACTGCCTCCCAGAAAACCGGCGTGAAGCAGCCCCTGTGCTGTGTTTCGCCGAGTAGTGAGGGACCGGAGGCCCACTCGGGGGAAGGGGATAAAAGGTTGGCAGCGCACTTGTAACTCCACTGGTGTTGCAAGTGTCCATGGGCGGCGGCAATTGCTTACCACCAGGTGATCCACCTGCTCGCCTGCTACCTATCACATAAAAAGAAAGTCGAGTCGACTTCATGGAACGCACAACCAATAGGATTACGTTGACATTCCTTATCTTGTTCTCCTATTGGTTGTGCGTTCCATGAAGTCGACCCGACATAGAAGTCGAAAACCGAGAATTGGCCTCCTGCGAGGGTAGACAAGCCGGTGCGTCTATTTCGAGAATATACAACCGTGGGTGAGCTACGCTTCGGCATGAATGAGCTGGCTCGACCGGAGTGATAACTGGGCCTCACAGAAGACTAGCGAGAAGCCAGCGCAAGGTTTTCGCCTTCTATGTCGAGTCGACTTCATGGAACGCATAGACCAGCGGTCGTCACACTTTACTCTTCAAGGGCCACATATCAACATGAACATCAGGGCCCGGGCCGCAGTATATGCGTAGTAAACTGATTTCTGATAAATACGAATATGTAGTTGACTAGTAATTAAATAAATCTACTATATCGCGGGCCGCACAAATAACGTCGGCGGGCCGCAGTTTGACGACCACGGGCATAGACCAATTAAATAGGAGACAAGATAAGTAATGTCGACTGTAAACAGACGAACGGTGCGTCTATTACGCTCTTGCTTAAATTCGGACGGACTGGCTGGATGGCGCATTTGGTAGCGACCCTGCCTCATACGTTAAAGGTCGTGGGTTCCATCCCCACCCTGGACAAACATGTGAACAACACTTGTATCTGTTCAGTGTCTGGGTATTATTACGTACTTATTTACGTATTATACTTATTTGTGTTTCCTCTGTTGTCTGATATCTGTAACACAAGCCTTCATTGATCGACCCGTTTTATGCGCTCTCTCTATCTAGAGTTTCTATCCTACTTAGCTAATATTATAAATGCAAAACTAACTCTGTCTGTCTGTCTGTTACTCTTTCACGCCAAAACTTCTGAGCGGATTTGGATGAAATCTATACTATTTATATAGAGATAAAGAAGTTACAGTTAGACAACGACAAGGCTTATAGGTAAACAGAAAACACGAAACGCTTGCGCGATGTAATTTAGCACAGCGCCATCTATTGGTTCATTTCTGAATTACGGTCCTGAAGCGAAATGAGGGCGGGCCATTTGGTACAGATGCTCTTGACCCTGAGAAACAATATTTAAAATTTATTGTATTACTAGCGGCCGCCCGCGACTTCGTCCGCGTAGGATAGTATCCTTGTGTAGCATTTTTAAAGTTTTTCGCAGTAAAAAGTAGCTTATAACCTACTTTTTACTGCGAAAAGGGGGTTTTAAAGGGGTGAAAATTATTAAATAATTAAAAATGCTACAAAAGATACTATCCTACGCGGACGAAGTAGCGGGCGGCCGCTAGTAATAGAATAAATTTTATAAGCAGACCTACCTACGTAGAAAGTAACTCCTTTAATTTGAAGATACTTTCTTATCTTTAAAGTAACAAAAGCAAGCCGACTCAAAACTTTATCTGCGCTCGCGCACTATCCATCTCTTTTGACACCTACTGAGGATGCACTCGTTATCTTAGCTTAGTGATAGCAACGCAGCTTAAAGGTAGCCAGGAGGCCAATTCGGTTTTCGCCTTCTAAGTCGAGTCGACTTTATGGAACGCACAACCAATAGGAGAACACAGATTTGTAACTGTGGGAGAGTCATGCTTCGGCAATGAATGGGCCGGCTCGCCCGGAGTGATATCACTGCCTCACAGAAAACCGGCGTGAAGCAGCCCCTGTGCTGTGTTTCGCCGAGTGAGTGAGGGTACCGGAGGCCCATCGGGGGGAAGGGGATAAAAGGTTAGCAGCGCACTTGTGACTCCACTGGTGTTGCAAGTGTCCATGGGCGGCGGCAATTGCTTACCACCAGGTGATCCACCTGCTCGCCTGCTACCTATCACATAAAAAAAAAAAAGATTACAGTCGACATTCCTTATCTTGTTCTATTGGTCTATGCGTTCCATAAAGTCGACTCGACAAAGAAGGCGAAAACCGAGAATTGGTCCCCTGTAGGCCTAACATGCGTACCGCGACAAAATTTTGTCGACTATCGTTCGCGAGTGCGCATCTTTCTATCCCGCTCACCGCTCAGTCAGGTGAGCGAGAAGCAACCTGCGCCAACACAATACGAGTGTCGACAAATTATCTCGCGGCGCATGTTAGCCCGGCTGAAGCAAGACATAGTCATATGTAATTATACAGGATGTATTAGTGAACATTTACATCCCTTAAGGGGCTATACGAATGAAACTAGCGCCGCCAACCTATTTACACTGATTGTGGCGAAAATACGATATATTTAAGAAAGCAAAACAGTTTAGACTTAGATAAAAGTAAATTGAATTTTTCAAGATGCAATACAATATATAAAACACGCGACAACTAACAATAATGTCAATTATTGCTAAAAGTGGCCGTTTTTGGATCTAAGTCTGTAATGTTTTATTTTCTTCAATAATATCATATTATTTTCGTCACAATCAGTGTAAATAGGTTGGCGGCACTAGTTTCATTCGTATAGCCCCTTAAACCACGTCCTTTACCAACCATTGTGAACAACATTATTTTGATCTATGACTATTGGAAAATCCCATAAAAAATTTAGGTACTTTTCATACAACGTCGGTCAAGTGACTTGGTCATTTGTATGGGGAGTCGAAAACCTTCAAAAAGCGAGCGTATTCCTTCTTAAAAGGTCGGCAACGCACTTGCGACTTCTCGGTGTTGCGGGTGTCCATAGGTGGCGGTAATGGTTTACCATCAGGTGATCCGTCTGTTCGTCTGCCCTCTATCTCATAAAAAGGTTTATGAATTTCAAAAAGTCGTGTAATAAAATGAATGCTGTTCAGAATTGTTGATGGAACTCGTGGTTAAAGGGATGTAAATGTTCACAGATACACCCTGTATGTTAGTGGGTCAGAAAACTCAGAAAACATGAGCTTCTGACTATACTTACACTGTGATATTATCTTAGCTTAAGTGATAAATTATTATCTGTGTATACAACTGACGAGGTAGGATGTACAGCGGTTAAATAGTACCGCATTGTTTTCATGGACAAGCTTGATTCAAAGCGACAAGGATATTGTGGCTTTGTAAATAAATATCCCATCAAAAACAATACTTGTCAAGAAAACCAAATCTCGCAACTGCCGTTAAAAGTGGTGAGATCCATGTTTTGCCAAGTCGGTTATTCATTTATTGACTTGGCAATCACACAATATATCTCACAAGTAATGCATTATATTGATTCGGTTACAAAGTGTTACAAGCGCAATACCATCTTTGAAAACTAAAATTGATACGGATGGTTAAGTTTTTATTAAAGGGTCATGTATTTACGTGAAAAAAAGTCCTAAATAAAATTATTTTTTTAAATTATAGAATCATAATTTTTAATCCATACTAATCCATACTAATATTATAAATGCGAAAGTAACTCTGTCTGTCTGTCTGTCTGCTACTCTTTCACGCCAAAACTACTCAACGGATTTAAATGAAATTTGGAAAGGACATAGGCTACTTTTTATTGCGAAAAGGGGGTTGTAAGGGGTTGAAAGGGGGGTAAAAAGTTACTTTTCCACGCGGACGGAGTCGCGGGCGGCCGCTAGTTACCAATAAATAAATAACATCAGCGAGTGTTTTTAGAAAAAAGGGGTATACTATGGTACAATAATTTTATTGCAGTAGCAACATTGTAGTATTTTTTTTGGTCTTGAAGTCCAGTTTTGGGTATGGTTAGTTTTTTAAAATATCTATCTATATATTGTAGAGCAAGTACCTTGTAAGGTGTGTCAGTAGTGTCTGCACGAGTGTTTGTTGGTCACCGCCGCGGGCCGCAGCAATTATTGATTCACTCATATTGCTGTGACGGGATTTACTAGTCTTGATACTTTAGTAAATCCTTACTAGTAAGTATAAAAGTAACTCTATCTGTTTGTTACTCTTTCACGCCAAAATACCATCTGTATACCCATTCAAATCCGTTCAGTAGGAACGGATTTGAATGGGTATACAGATGGTCTAGACCCTGAGAAAGGACATAGACTACTTTTTATTGCGAAAATGGAGTTCTAAGTGGTTTAAATGTTAAGGCTCGACGCCTGCACCAGCATATTTTTTTTGAGTGAGGGCACCGGAGGCCCAATAAAACTAGGGGGGGGGGGGGGGAAAGGTTGTCACAGTATCAGTTATGTTACATGCTTAGGTGAGTACCTGACTTAATATTTTACCTATACTCTAGTTTTTAATCATATAGAGTAAACTGACAGATGTCAATGTGTCATCCCCATACATTATCACTCAATTTGACAGATGCAAACTTGTCATTTTAATCTGTTAGTTTACTCCATATGATTAAAAGCCAGAGTATAAGTATAGCTGGAGGCACGAAAGTATAGCTATGACCGTTATTTTGCGCACTTGTAAAAAAGAAGACTTTCTATCAAAATTGGTTTCTGCGCACTCAAGGTCATAACATAAAGAACTACACTTTCTTTCCTCGGACTATATAATTTTTTTAACTTTCAAATCGTAACTGCAAGTATCAAACCACGAAGTCGTAGTATACAATGTAGATACGGGCTGCTAATCTACCGTCCCATATAATTATAATGTATGCGTAAGTATAACGCGATAATATGTGATGGATGGACGGAGCGGGAAAAGTGTGGGAGACATCTGGTACAGAGGGGGGGACAAGGCTTATAATATTTCTATACTTTTTTAATAGAGGCAAACGAGCAAGCGGCCAACCTACGGACGTTGTCAAAGAGAGAAAAATGCATGGTACTGACACAAAATACATATTGACACAGAAGGCTGACTGCCCACTAAGAGCTAAAAATATGTCATGTACTCACGCATGCGCACTAACGGGCAAAAACGCCTTTTCGACCACATTAATCCTAACTTATGACATAAGATTGTCAAACTGTCGAGGTCTATGGTAGAGGCCGCGCGCTTATGTACTCATGCCGGGCAACAACCCTAGCATATGTCAACGAACTCTTCTAAATTTCAAAATCAGGTCAAAGTCTAACTTCTGTGTGTAATTATTTTGTGGTACTGGATAGCCAACCGTTAAATTGATGATGATGATGGGTTGACAACGTACGTCTGTGTGTGTATGCGGATGTGGGTGTGTGAGTGTGTAGGTGTGTCTATGTGTGTGAGTGGAACTATGCACAGATATGCACACTCCCCACACACTCGATGTTATAGATGTGTGTCTGTGTGGGTGCTTGTGTGCGTGTGTATGAACGTGAGTGAGTGTATGTGTGAGCATGTATGTATGTGTGTGTGTGTGCGCACACTTATGTGTGTTTGTGAGTCTGTAAGCTCGATGTGTGTGTTTGTATCCGATGTGTGTATGTGTGTGCGTGGTTTCTATCTTTAAATTTCAAAAAGGAATTATTATTTAAATTACATTTAATTTTAATAAAGTGTGCTAGCATGTGTTTGTGAGAGGGTGCGCATGCATGTGTGCATGTATGTAAGTAACTGTGTATGTATATGTAATTGTGTATGTTTGTAAGCAGGCGTGTATTATTTTGTTTTATTATACTACTATGTATCATGCTTACTTAAGCTAGAACAAGTATGTAGGCAGTTGAAAGTGTAATAGCTCAACTTGGCAACGCTATTCGGGTAATTTAAATATGGCGGCTGTTAGCGTTTATCTTGGCATCATTATACTTGGCACGGTGACGTGGCATCTTTCATTAAAGTAGTTTTCCAAAGATTTTTATCTACAGGGCGTATCTGTGAATATTAACTTCCAATTAACTATATGTTCTATCAACCATTCTAAACAACTACCAACTAACTTCTAACTAAATTGTAGCCCCTGTACTATGAGTTACCAGATGACGATAATTAACTAAGAACGTCAATTCAGAACATCCAGACCCAAGGCAACTTAGTTTCCTAAACTGACTTGACCGGGAATAGAACCCGGGACCTTTCGCGCTTCGGGCGATCATCTTAACCACTGCGCCATCGAGGCCGTCGACTCAATTTGTTCAATGACTTTTGGAAATTCGCAAAAAAACTTTTCAACTTTCCATACAAAGTCGGTCACGTGACTTGGTCATTTCGTATGAAATATGAATAGGCAAAAAAAAGTCGATGAATTTAGGAAAGTCGTTGAACAAATGTCTTTCTGAATGATTGATAGAACACGTGGATATAATCCTGTAGAAACGAAAACGTGGCAGATGAACAAACGGATAACCTGATGATTACCAACACCCATTGACACCCACATCATAAGAATCACAGGTAAACTTTTTAACTTCCCTTCCCCCCGGATTGGGTCGGAATTTGGCTCACTAACGAAACACTGCGCGTGCGCAAACAACTAAAACAAACATTCAATAAAACCTCAGTTATTCTAACAACGTCCCAAAATCGCTTATAAAGTAATTCATATTCCAGTTGTGTGCGCCACTGTACATGCAAATCACTTTTTGACTGATTCAGTTACCACATTCTTCTTATTGTTTTATAAGTACAGTCGAGCGCACAATCTGCTATTATTGCGCAGATTTGGTAGAATAAGGGCACAACTGTCAAAAAGTACACTATTAAAGTAAATTAAGTATACAAAAATAGGTGAACATAAATGAAGGATTTAATTGCATACTTAACTCATTAGAACAACGGCACAATTGTCAAAAATTGCTAATTATGAGTTAAGTATGCAAAAATTGGTGAACATTTTGAAGTATTTCTGTATACTTAACTCATTTACAGCAATTTTTGACAATAAAATTGTGCCCTTGTTCTACTAAAGGTGATTTGTTTGACTGGCCGGTTGGCAATTGGTAGTGACCAATCAAACAAATTACCCAGCCTCATACGCCAAAGGTCATGAGTCGATCCGAACCCTGGACAAACATTTTTGTGATGAAATTTGTGTTTTTGTTTAGTGTCTGGGTTTGAGCACAAGTATGTTTCGAATTTTTCGAACATAATTCGAGTTTGTGATCACCAATCTGCATTAGGCAAGCGTGGTGGTTAAGCCTAATCCCATCATAGTAGCGATGACTTGATTTCTATGATGGAGGCCTTTGCCCTGCAGTGGGACAGTATATAGGCTGATACTTTTTTGTGAGAGCGTGTGTGGTTGTCTGTACTTCTAACAACGGAATTTTAGTGTATAAAAAGTGTTGTATGATGCATGACTCTATTAATCACATCTGTTTAATATCTCATATTGAAACAATATAAATTAATTGGACAACTACTGTTTTTTATAAGACTTGACTATTGTCACAAATTAACTGCGGGAAAGCCACGCTTCAGCATGAATGGACCGGCTCGACCGGCGTAAAGCAGCGCAGCGCCGAGTGAGATGATACCGGAAGCCCAATCAGGAAAAAGAGGGTTATAAGGATGGCAGCTCACTTGTGACTCCACTAGTGTTGGGGGTGTCTATGGGCGGCGGCAATCGCTTACCATCAGGTGATCCGTCTGTTCGTCTGTCACCTATCACATAAAGTGGTAATGAAAAGGAAAAATAATGCGATTTACTGCCTAGAACGTTGACGTTGATCAACGAACTCTTCGATATCAATGTTAATTATAGCCCATTTTCTATGTCTTCTTTTGAAGTGCTCCGTCGTTTAAACCGTTTATCGTTTAAAGTTGTCACGTGGACAAATACTTAGTTATCCACGTGACATCTACTTAGTTGTTCACGTGACAACCACCTAGTTGTCTACGTGACAACTTTAAGGATTCCGTAACCTATCATCACAATATGTCATCTGGGATCACGTTTTCAAACGCTCTCAGTATGGAATTGTGTATCTTCGGTTTATAATGATTGAACCTTTATAGCCTAAACTGTCACACCACATCTTGTTTGCCAGTTGGTAAGGTTGTTGAGTATTGCAGGAATTGAGAGGTATGGGCGGAAGGATGTGAGGCGCGTCTTATAACTTACTGGGGTTGGCTTGTGTTGGCCCTTACACTTGATTTTTAATCAACTTCAAAAAGGAGGAGGTTCTCAATTCGACCCGTATGTTTTGTTTGTATGTATGTTACTCGATTTCTCCGCCAATTATGAATGGATTTTAATGATTCATTTTTTGTTTGGTAGGCCATTATTTAGCGGTGGTCCCGTATAAATTTTGTCAAAATTGACTCTGTGGTCTTTGAAAAAAAAAACAAAAAAAAAATTGTGACCGTAGTTTTGAAGTCGGTTATTTTTTTTCAAAAATTATCAATTAGTATGGAATTTTTATAGAAGTTGGATTTCCCACACTAACATATTTTTTAAATAGGTATTTAAGTAACGTTTAATGCTAATAGATCTAAAATTAACTGTAGGTACTTTGATGGTCAACGTTAAAATTTGAGAAGATAATTTGAAAAGATATTATATAGTAATACTACTGTCTATATAGTATAGAGGAGTTATAGGTATGTTGACTTCCAATAACTCTGAACTCATATATTATAGATTTAGATTTTTTATAGCATGTAACAGGACATTGTATAAATTGTATATTGTATTTCCGCTGAAATTATTTTGACATACCTTATATTTCAGTGATTATTATTATTCTTGACATTGTAATTCATTATCCGTATTTTGGTTAGATATTATTTTTACTGTTAAAATATAACGCATTTTACTTGTATAATTATGTAATATTCAAACACAATGCATTTTGTTTGTGAATAAATAAATTGAATTGAATTGAAGATACGAATGATGTAAACATCAAATTCTGCCTTACAAAAGAAGAGTCACTTTCAATATTTTTTTCTGCATTAAGGATACAAAAATATCTGATCCGAATTTTTATAATGTTGCAGGGATATGATAAAAACGGGGATTTCATCAATTCCCTAAGGGCTTTGATCAAATCAAATCACGGTGGATGTTACAACAACACGATTTTATCTTTTCCCTTTACAAATCTAGTGAATTGATCAAATCCCTAAATTGGCTCAGTACTGTGTATTTTAAAGGTTTATTTGAATATACCTTACCACACATAATAATGATAATCAGATGAATGTAATTCAAGGAAAATCGTCATCTTGTTGTTTCTAGAAAAATACGCCAATTTCATAGGTAAAGGACCCAATATTACGACGCCACTCCAACATAACTCCACTACTACATTAAGCATTCATTGCATAGCCTCCTAAAATTTGGACAAGCCAATACACCGCCTTTACGGCTTCCTGTATGGCTTGTGACGTCACATCCATGAATATTTACCGGCTCTCAGAACCTTGCTTCATGGAAAATATCGTTAGGTAGTGAAAGGCAGGATAACACTACCTAGATAGGTAGATATACCTTATAAGGCACAGAGTCAAGTCAAGTCAAAATATTCTTTATTTGCATAGGCTTGTACACAGCACTTACAAATCGTCATACATAAAGAAAATATTTAAAACTATTTAAAAATAATGTATATAATTTAAATAAAATTAAATATATATCCTGATACTTAAGATATTCGACGACCCATTTGGCGTAATGGTTTGAGCGCCGGTTGAGACGCAAGGGTCGCGGGTTCGATTCCCGCATCAAGACAAATGTTTGTTGATGAAACAGATATTTGTCTTGGGTCTGGGTGTTTGTAGTTTCTTCGTTGTTTCTGGTTTCCATAGTACAAGGGAAAACCTTAGTTTGGGACCAGGACAATGTATGTGATGTTGTCTCAATTTATTATTATTTATATATACTAAAAAATAAATAGACATAATGCGATTCTACCACACCGGTATCGGAAAGTTGATTCTGACGAGAAGGTCCGGCAAGAAACTTGCCAGTTACCTACTCTTTTTGATCGCCAAAATGTTTATTACAATGTTTTCCTCATACCACATCCACAGTCCAATACTCAAAATGAAGAAGACTCAAGATGAAGTTTACAGATACAACCAAGGGTATTTGACTAATCTCGATATAGTAAAAAATATTTATACTTTTTCAAAATACTGGTAAATGGCCAACATTTTCAGTTAAAAATATAACGTCTAGCTGGTTTTATGAGCATTCAAAGTTTCATGGGCAAGTCCATTTTTAAACTTATAAAATTAAAAAAAAAATATATCATTGAATTACCCGTACATTTTTCACCAACTTTTATTATGAAACCATTTACTTAAACGAAACATTTGATATACTTAGCTACCAAACAAAATTTACTAGACGAGCATACAAGATACGAGCGTGTGACGTCACTCGCCTGTAGCCATTTGTATAGAGCGTTTTTGGGCTTGCCCAAAATATGTGCTCTTAAAGTTATGATATCTCAGGTAATTCAAATCAGAATCGAGCAATTCTTTCAATAATGTTTCTTAAATTGAGAGGTCTTTTGATTAAACACATAATTTTTTTTGTCAAATACCCTATTGTCCCTAATAAACGACGGGACTAGTTATACAAAATGGATTAAAATCTTTACACTTTTACTTACTTACTTTAATAAAACTTTATGAGGCAAATAAAATTAGTCCTAGTACTAACCATAAATGACACGAAAGTTATAATGTACTTGTAGGACGGCTATCGGCTAGTTTTAACACCTTTAAATATAATTTTATGGCAAGTAATAAAATTAGTTTTAGTACTAACCCTGGCTTTTTTTTAGTCTAGACTATGAAAAGCGCGCGGTTTTGCGTGCGAAGATTTTCGCGAGGAGAAAGATTATGTTCCTATTATACTATCCAGATTAGGTCCAGGTAGAATACATTCCGGTAGTGGTAAGTCGAAAGTCTTCGACCAGTGGTTCAAAGTCGCTCAAAGAGCTATGGAAAGGGCTATGCTCGGAGTATCTTTGAAGGACCGCATCAGAAATGATGTAATCCGACAGAGAACCAGAGTCACCGACATAGCCCACCGAATTAGCAAACTGAAGTGGCAGTGGGCTGGTCACATTAGCCGCAGAACTGACAACCGTTGGAGCCGTAAAGTCCTTGAGTGGAGACCGCGACTCGGTAAACGTAGTGTTGGACGCCCTGCGACAAGATGGGATGACGACATTCGAAGGCTGGCTGGAGTGAGCTGGATGAGAGTGGCCGAAAATCGACAGCGGTGGCGTGCATTGGGGGAGACCTATGTCCAGCAGTGGACGAGCGTGGGTTGCTGATGATGATGAGTGAATATGAGCTGCTAAACTTTTTATCATTAACTAGTGGCCCGTACTCACTTCGCTTCGGGATCGTAATTCAGAAATGAACCAATAGATGGCGCTGTGTCCAATTACATCGCGCAAGCGTTTCGTGTTTTCGGTTTACCTATAAGCCTTGTCGTTGTCTATAGAAGTTATCTCTTTATAAATAGTATAGATATAGATTTGTGCATAGTTTTTCTTGTTATAATTTTTTAACATTCTCTATTTGGAGAAATAATAACGAAAACGTGATCAATCTATTTGATCTTAAGCACTTATCTACCCATACATACAATAAGAACAGGTATTGACATTTGCTGTGGTAATGACAGACTTTTAAGCAATCAAGAGATCGTGTTCTTCAAATGCTGAAAGCCCATTTATTTACTCTGCGAAACATTTCATCAGATTTCTCCCCAAGTTTTCCTCATCTTGCCACTGGCAGGCCTGAAGTCTTTTAACCGACTTCAAAAACAACTGTTTTAATGTGATAAGTAGCAGACGAGCAGACGGATCACCTGATGGTAAGCGACTCCCAGGGTGAATCGCCTTTCGAGACTGTTGTGTTTTTTTTTATGTGATAGGTAGCAGACGAGCAGGCGGATCACCTGATGGTAAGCAATTGCCGCCGCCCATGAACACATGCATCAAATGCGCTGCTACCTTTTATCCCCTTCCCACCCGATGGGCCTCCGGTACCCTCACTCACTCGGCGAAACACAGCACAGGAGCTGCTTCACGCCGGTTTTCTGTGAGGCAGTGGTATCACTCCGGTCGAGCCGGCCCATTCATGCCGAAGCATGGCTCTCCCACAATTTGTGTGGTCTCTTTTTTCTTTTTGGATACACTTTGTACACACACAAACAAACTTTACGATTAAATACTGGTATTCTTTGAAAATGTTAGTATGGATTGCAATTTCACGCCAAAAGCATGTGTTAAGAACTTTCTTAAGAATTTATTTGTGACATAAAAATATTAGTTGCCATTTATGGCGTCTAAAAAATTCTTTAAACTTTCTTTACTGCAATCGGTACTTAATTAACTTTTACTACAAGTATCATCAAAATATAAAAGAGCCACGCTTCGACATGAATGGACCGGCTCGACCGGAGTGATACCACGACCTCACAAGACGAGAAGGTGTTTCGCTGAGTGGGAGTTTCTAGAATTCGGTTTTAAGGTAAACACGAAAACCATATAAGTATAAAATATAAGTTTTAATGCTAGCAATTAAACTATAATCTTTGTCACTTCGTAAAATATCGGTATATCGGGCCGCCATTTTGTTTAGTCATTTCCAATTACAAATAAGGATGAGTTAAAAATCATTTTGTATCGATACAAATCGATAAAGCGAGTAGGCAGCTTAAAATTTACTCAATGACGAAATGTTCCAAATCTATCGTATTTCTAGCATCAAGTTCCGTTTGATAGTGTTGGATCTCGATAGTAAAAGAAAAATTAATAGTATCGATAGTTTATCGATAGTTGCCACGTCTCAATTGTATATTTACTATAGAGCTTTGGTACATGGGAACAGTGGTTAAAGTACCAGGCTATGAACCGGGATCCTGGGTGCTATTTCGGTCAAGCAAAATGTATGTTTCAAATTTTTCGAACGTAGCTCGGGGTTTGTGATCACCAATCCGCATTATGCAAGTGTAGTGATTAAGCCTAATCCCATCATAGTAGCGATGACTTGATTTTCTATGATGGAGGCCTTTGCCCTGTAGAGGGATAATATTTTTATAGACTGATACTCGTATGTTACTTTACTTTACAAGGGGTTAACAATCTTATATCACACTAGGGCCACTAGTCTCACTCACTTCGCTTCGGGAACGTAATTCAGAAATGAACCAATAGATGGCGCTGTGCTCAATTACATCGCGCAAGCGTTTCGTGTTTTCAGTTTACCTATAAGCCTTTTCGTTGTCTATAAAAGTTATCTCTTTATAAATAGTATGATGGATTGGTATCGATATAGAAAATCATCGATACTATCCCCCATTTCCAATCGCAAACGCTCGTATGGAGTGTAAAATGGTTTTTAAATTCGCATACGGCAGTAAAATAAAGAAAATAAAGAGAGTCCATAAAAGTGGCATGAATTTTACCGATTGCCACGTCAGTGTTTACGTTTTTACGATTTTTTGGGTTGTGGCGATTTAGACAGCGGGTCTTTCTGGAGAGTTGACTATTTTAGCGTGTAACTATTATTATCCCATCAAAAATACAAATAAATAAATAAATTAATCTTCTATACTATTTATAAAGAGATGACTTCTATAGACAACGACAAGGCTTACAGGTAAACCGAAAACTACATAATTGGACACAGCGCCATCTATTGGTTGATTTTTGAATTACCGTCCCGAAGCGAAGTGAGGGCGGGCCATTAGTAATGAATAAATTGAGACAACATCACATACATAGTCCTGGTCCCAAACTAAGGTTTTCCCTTGTACTATGGAAACCAGAAACAACGAAGGAACCATAAACACCCAGACCCAACACAAATATCTGTTTCATCAACAAAATATTGTGTTGGTGCGGGAATTGAACCCGCGACCCTTACGTCTAAACCGGCGCTCAAACCATTGCGCTAAACGGGTCGTCAAAATGTGAAATGGTGTACCCAAGAAAAAAAAAAAAACTGTTTGAATTCATCGTGTAAGGAAATTATCTAAATTAAATAGGTGCAAGTTCAATGATAGACGTTTTCGGCAAATTTTCAATACGAATTAATTATTATCTATACTAATATAATAAAGCTGAAGAGTTTGTTTGTTTGTTTGTTTGTTTGAACGCGCTAATCTCCGAAACTACTGGTGCGATTTGAATAATTATTTTTTTGTTGGATAGTCCATTTATCGAGGAAGGCTATAGGCTAAATAACATTACGCTATGACCAATAGGAGCAAGACAGAGCGGTAAATGTGTAAAAAACGGGGAAAATATTCATTTTTGAAGGCTTCTTTGCGTGCGCTGCGAAAACGGTTCAAGATACACAAAAATATGTATGAAAGAAATTATTCCTCTATACATGATCTAAAAAAAAGTCCGCGACGGCATATGTCTATCTTTTAAGGTTTAGTCACAATGGTACCAAATTTGGTCGAAATAATTTGTTTAAGTTGTATCAACATAATAATATTAAGGGGGTTGTAAGGGGTTAAAAGGGGGGTAAAAAGTTACTTTTCCACGCGGACGAAGTCGCGGGCGGCCGCTAGTAAGTAAGTAAATAAAAATGGCATCCGACTTGATTTAGTAATGTCGATTTTTGGACAATAATATCTAAAAAACTATTAAAGGTACGCTTATGAAATTTGGAACATGTAATCATCTTGCACATCTTAATGTCATAAGATGTGATTCTCAGAACTACCAATAACTAGTTCCAGTGCAGAACAGTTTACCCGCTATCAGTGAAGCCCCATCCTTACGTCGGCGAATGAATGAGATGTAGGATATTACATGTATTGTCGGACAAAATTGCTTTTTTGATGTGAATATCAATTTGTTTGGTTTTCGGAATGAACTCTGGCTAAAATATAAAAATTTTATCGGTAAATTTTATGTTTTCTGGAACGCGGTCGATTCGAGTGTCATAGGCGAATGGCAATATGGGCAAAGTCGAAATATGCCGCCGTGATTTTATAAAGGGGCTGTACGAATGAAACTAGCGCCGCCAACCTATTTACACTGATTGTGGCAAAAATATGATATTTTTGAAGAAAATAAAACATTACAGAGTTAGATCCAAGTAAATTGAATTTTTCAAGATGCAATGCAATATTTCTAACACGCAACAAGTCACAATAATGTTAATTATTGCTAAAAACGGCCACTTTTAGCAATAATTGACATTATTGTTACTACGTTCCATACAAAGTCGGTCACGTGACTAAGTCATTTTGTATGGGGAGTCGAATTTTTTTTCGAAGATTTTAGAAAAGTTGTAGAACAAATGTTGTTAAGAGTGGTTGATAGAACACGTGGTTAAAGGGATGTAAATGTTTATAGATATACCCTGTATATCAGCTAAGAAAAGAGAGGGTGAAGGCTTTTAGAGGAGGTAACACACATTGCCCAGCAGTGGGGCAATATGTGTTAACAAAAAAATAAATATACTACAAGTATAAATATCATAGTTTCATATTATCCTTTATTCTCTTCGCTAGAAAATACCTATAATGCCCAATTGATAACTTCATCCATAACGTATTTCTATTTATTTGAAAAGGGTTGAGATGTCTGCCTCGGGTTTGAATCAATCTAGAAAGCTTTAATCAAATGTTCTATGCCCACGCCTCCGGGCAATAAGTCGGTATGTGCTATTATGGACTTATTGCTGTTTTGTCAAAATCAGCAACAACAGCTTACAATGTAGGTACTGTGACTAATTAAGTGGCGGTATCGGTTTGAAATATCCCTTATTGCTTTTCTGAAATTAATAGGTTAGTTCACTCTTTAACGAAGACACTCTGGGAGATTCCCTCCAAGTCCCTACTATAACGTGGGGTCTGGACCCTCCTTACTCTCTACTCCTCGCGGTATCACAATTCGAATGCGCTCCCGAGAGCGTGTCTGTTTATTTTTCAATGCATGACAGATTCCCATTATAAAATCACCTACCCTGTCATTTAGATTTTTTACCCTATGATACCCTATTTTTTATGTGATAGGTGGCAGACGAGCAGACAGATCACCTGATGATAAGCAATGGCCGCCGCCCATAGACACCTGCATCACCAGTAGAGTCACAAATCCCTATGATTTTGACTGGCCGGATGACGCAATGGTAGTGACTCTGCCACATTCACCAAAGGTCGTGGTGGGCACGATCCCCACCCTGGACAAACATTCGTGTGATGAACACTTTTGTCTGGGTGTAATGTATTTAAGTTTTATATCCCAAATAAAAAATAAAAGGTAAATCCCAAAGCCTCGCTCACCGACGTAGAGTGGCCTGTCTATCGGTTTTTTACAGGATGCATTTCTCGAAAGAGCTTCACGACCTGATACCACCTTCTCCTTTCTACCACCGGACAATGCGGAAGACGAAAGGAATCCACCCTTTCACTGTGGAAGTTCCACCAGCTCGTACTAAGCGTTTAGCTTCTTCTTTCTTGGTATGAACTGCTAAGGAATGGAAAAACTTGCCGGCTTCTGTATTTCCAGAGAGCTACAATTTGGGTGTCTTTAAGTCGAGAGTGCAATAGGCTTCTTCTGGGAAAGCACGCTACATCTTAGACCTCATTGTCACTCTCCATCAGGTGAGATGAGGTCAAGTGCAAACCCATCTTATATAAAAAAAAATACTTGTGATCCTCTGCAGATACCCTACTGTAACACAAGTGCTTAATCTACTTAGTACGGAGTCAGTTTGATGTAAGAGATGTTGTGTGAATTGATTTATTATTATTATTTCATTAGTAACTAAGTATTTATTAAAGGATGTTTTTGAAGTTAAAAGTCAATTATATTTCGAAAAAGCCTTCATTTTGATACATCAATGGTTTAAATACCCAATTCGTTGAAAAGATATAAGACAAAAGCAGTAAATCGTATCTTCTGTAAAAAATGTTTTGCATTTACCGACTTATTGTTCGGAGGTGTCAAAATGTTCTATGTTAGTTTTCGCCTTTCGGTTTCTCAATATAATATTGACTTTTGTAAGGTCATGTATATCAAAGATAGGACGTTAGACATTTGCTATTTTCTCTTTGAGTTATATAAATAACTAGCTTTTGCCCGCGGCTTCGCTCGCGTTAAATTCGGGGCAGCACGGAGGGGCAAAAAGTAGCCTATGTTACTCTCCATCCCTTTAACTATCTCCACTTAAAAAAATCACGTCAATTCATTGCTCAGTTTTGACAGACAGACACACCCATTTATAATATTAGTATGTATCTATGTGATATGTGAATACTCCACTAGATGGCGTACTGTTAGACTAAGATTCAACTTCAATCAACTTCATTGGTTGTTTAGTGACATTTTGACATCTAACATCAAAAATAACCATATCTATATCTTCTATACTATTTATAAAGAGATAACTTCAATAGACAACGACAAGGCTTATAGGTAAACCGAAAACACGAAACGCTTGCGCGATGTAATTGAGCACAGCGCCATCTTTTGGCTCATTTCTGAATTACGGTCCCGAAGCGAAGTGAGGGCGGGCCACTAGTCTCTATATAGATGAACCTTAGTTCTACAGTACGCCATCTATCGGATTTTACTTACGCAAAAGACCCATTACACTCATATTCTGACACTTTAATTCCATCGTCAACGCTTGTACTATAGTCCAAGGCGCAGAATTTAAAACAAGTCGGCAATTAACTTAACATTAACTCTTGATCACAAATCCTAAACGAATTTCCTTCTAATGAAGGAGCATCCTTTTAAATGCTAATTATACTTAACCTGTCCTTAGTATCATAGTATAAAAATGGCTGGTAGGTTTCTCAATATACCCCGGAATCCATATTATACTAATACTAATATATTCTTAATGGTGTGTGTCTGTCTGTCTGCATATTTGTCTTTCTTTCACGGCAAAACGGAGCGACGATTGACGTGATTTTTTTTAGTGGAGATAGTTGAAGGGATGAGAGTAACATAGGCTACTTTTTGCCCTTTTCTAACCCCCATTTAGGGGAAGTGGGGGCGCGAGCAAAACCGCGGGCAAAAGCTAGTACTTCATACAAGACCTCTTAGAAAACCGGCGTGAAGCAGCGCCTGCGCTGTGTTTCGTCGAGTGAGTGAGGGCACCGGAGGCCCAATTGGGGAAAGGGGGTAAAGGTTGGCAGCGCACTTGTGACTGTTCTGGTGTTGTGTCTATGTGTGGTGGCCATCGCTTATTATCAGGTGATCCGTCTGCTCGTCTGCCACCTATAACTTGAAAAAAAAAATAGTATTAACCTCTATACCGTCATATGAGGCTATAAGTGCAAAAGTGGTGTAACTCACATTTTTGTTGAATACGATTTTTTAGGCAGGTACTATCATCATCATCATTTCAGCCAATAGACGTCCACTGCTGGTCATAGGCCTCCCCCAAAGATCTCCACACAGATCGGTCCTGTGCCACCCGCATCCAAGGGACTCCCGCGACCTTCACCAGATCGTCGGTGGGAGGCCTGCCACGACTGCGGCCTCCTGCGCGTGGCCTCCACTCAAAGACCTTTCCACCCCAACGGCCGTCTGTTCTCCTCGCAATGTGCCCTGCCCATTGCCACTTCAGCGACGCAATTCTTTGGGCTATGTCTGTGACCTTAGATCTCCTGCGGATCTCATCGTTTCTGACACGATCACGCAAGGAGATTCCGAGCATAGCCCTCTCCATTGCGCAGGCAGATACTAAGTATACTATACAATAAAATATAGTAAGCTTACCTATCTACTGGTGACTGTATACTGTGTTAATATACAGGGTGCGTAATTGCGTCCTCTTTAAGGTACAATTGGAGAGTTAATTACCAATTGTTTTGTCATAATGGCAATATGTCTTTTAAGGTATAAATACGGTGGGGCAAGAAGGCGGAATCAATTAAGGTGTTAAAAAAATATTGCCTTTATTGGAGTTAGTCCAGTTTTAACGAGTTATGTCTGCCAAGGTCTAAAGGTGATTTTCCACTATTAATAGCGATTGCTACTATACTATTTATAAAGAGATAACTTCTATGGACAACGCCAAGGCTTATAGGTAAACCGAAAACACGAAACGCTTGCGCGATGTAATTGGACACAGCGCCATCTATTAGTTCATTTCTGAATTACGGGCCCGAAGCGAAGTGAGGGCGGGCCATTAGTTTTTAATATTTTTTTTATGTGATAGGTGGCAGACGAGAAGACGGATCACCTGATGGTAAGACCTGCAACGCCAGTAGAGTCGCAAGTACGCTACTAACCTTTAACCCCCTTTCCCCCCAATTGGGCCTCCGGTACCCTCACTCACTCGACGAAACACAGCGCAGGCGCTGCTTTACTTACATACTTTCTTAAAATATCATATTGTCGCCACAATCAGTGTAAATAGGTTGGCGGCGCTAGTTTCGTCGATATAGCCCTAAGGGGCTCCTTAATTAAGTAAACAACGCCCTTAAAATTCATCGACAGAATTCTTTGATGAGACTATCGTCAGCTCATGGCGAGTTCGTCGGCTTAGTAAGGGATTCGGTTAGTATAATCGATAGTACAGCCACCCGGGCTGTAAAAGGTTATGGGTTCGAGTCCCACCGGAACCCGTCGATGATTTTGAAGAGCGTTCTTTTACTTAACATTAAAAGGTATTCAACAAAAACAATAAATCGATTATTTATAAATTTGAATTTTCGATTGCTCGATGTCTTCTAACAAATTGCTTATTATGATTAGCGGATTTTTTAAACTCTAATATTTTTTTGAAAAAAAATACCGACTTCAAGACTACAGCCACAATAAATATCATTTTTTTTGGTTTTTCTTGTTTTTTTTCGAAAACTACTGAGTAAATTTAGATAAAATTTCATCAAAAAAAAAAAATTCATTAAAATCCATTCATAATTGGCGGAGTAATCGAGTAACATATTATTATGTACAGTGGCCAGCACATCAAGTTACTACAATCTGTCAAATTTCCTCAGTTGATATTGAACCAAACACGTTTGACATAAAAGTGAGGTTCGATTGAAGAAATTTGACAGATTGTAGTAACTTGATGTGCTGGCCACCGTACATACAAAGAAAACATACGGGTCGAATTGAGAACCTTCCTCCTTTTTGATGTCGGTTAAAAATCGCTACCGCTCGTCACTACGCCCGAACCCCTATATTTACATACCCGTCGCATTAAGCATACGACAATGCATAATCACGCGCCACCGGGTTCGACTCCCGGGCAGCCCACGGTCGGCTTTGTTAAGACTTGTTGGCTTTGTTAAGTCAACTGTGGGAGAGTCACGCTTCCGCGTGAATGGGCCGGCTCGACCGGAGTGATACCACTGCCTCACATAAAACCGGCGTGAAGCAGTCCCTGCCTACTGTGTTTCGCCGAGTGAGTGAGTTGATTAGTTCTTTTGTTTGAATGTGACAGATATATCCTCATTCGTTACGGTAACATGAAAAGACACATAGAAAGTAACCACTAACAAACACCCAGACCCAACACAAAAACAATATATCCTACTACTATTATAAAGGCGAAAGTTTGTAAGGATGTATGGATGTATGAGTGTTTGTTACTCTTTCACGTAAAAACTATTGAATGGATTTGAATGAGACTTTACCACAATATAGCTTATACATCAGAATAACGCATACGCTACAATTTATAAAAATATATTGTGTGGATTGTCCAAAATATGACGGTAAGTGTCAATAATTAACTCCACGCGTACGAAGTCGCAGGCGGCCGCTAGTAATTATATAAATAATACCTCCTAAAAATCTACAAATGTACATCCATGCCTCTTCACTTTTGCCTGCACAACAGAACTTGGCTCTGCCACTACCGTGCGCCTCAATGAAATAACTCGCTCTACTTGTCTGTAACCAATGACCAAATTGATTCCCGCGATCCGCTCGTGACGTCAAATCGTGATTTGATGTTTGACGGAAAGAAAAAAAGTGGGCAAGTTCGATTATTTTTTAATGATACGGTTCCGTACATGAATAGGGTGTTTGGCAATTTTAACAATGTAAATGCTCTTCAATAATCTTAACTTATACAGTAAATTATCGAATCTATCTATCGGATTATCGAAAATACATTATTACTACTATTCATCCTAGCTTGTAATTTCTAGTTGAATCAAAAGCGGTCACACCTGATGTTAAGTGGAAATGAGGTCTAAGGTGGGCCATGCTTGCCCGTGAAAAGCCTATTCACTCTTGCCTTAAAGAGTCCAGGTTATATTGTTCAGGAAATACATCGGCGAGTAAAGGGTTTCATTCCTTGGCTGTTTGCATCAAAAAAGAGTTTGCGTAGCGCTTAGTATTAAGGGTGAATGACAACTTTGAGTGCGGCAGTAAGATCTTTAATTTTTAGCAATAAAATTAAATATTTACCTATTTATCTAATCATCATCATAGGCCTTTACATCTTTAACGGATGATTTAAGCAGCATTCACGTTGGTGTAATTTCACAGCTATCTATCTATCGAATAGGTCCACTTTTGGTTTAGTCTCGGTCTTGTGCAGTTGTCGCCAATATCTGCTGCAATTGGGTATTGACTAATCTCGATTTAGTAAAAACTATGACTCTATAAAATATTGGGTAAATAACAAACCAATGGCCAACATTTTCAGTTTAAAAATGTATCGTCTAGCTGGTTTTGTGAGCATTCAAAGTTCATAGGCAGTCCTTTTAGTATAAATTAAAAAATAATAATTATATCATTGAACTACCCGTTCATTTCCACCAACTTTTATTATAAAAAACATTATAAACGAAACATTTGATATAGACCATACAAAATTTACTAGACGCGCATACAAGAGTTTGCGTTGTGACGTCACAATACAATAGCCATTTGTATAGAGCGTTTTTGGGCTTGCCCAAAATATGTGCTCTTAAAGTTGTGATATCTCAGGTAATGTCAAATGAGAATCAAGTATTCTTTCACGATTTCTTAAAATTAAGGGTCTTGTTGATTAAACACATAAAAAAATTAGTCAAATACCCATGGTCCGCACTACAGCCGCCAGCGGTAGCGTGGGCGCCCCACTGGCCGACGACTAGTAGGTTGCCCAAGATATGCCTCTTGGCGCCCCGATCTGATACCATTCTTTCAACGTGGCCGAGCCATCGGAGTCTAGTGCTTCGTCTCTCCCATTATTGTTAGGGCTCGCCATCAGCTCTCAACTCGGCATTTTTAGGTCCTCCAAACTGCCATCTGCTTCATGTTTAGGACGAACATTGCACAAGACCGAGGACAAATGGCGCAGGTGTATGGGACTATAAAAGTATTAAACCGGGAATTAACGCGACGTTATTTTTTAAGTACATGTAGGTACTTACTGACACAAACTTAGTAACGCAAACAAACACCGATACGGTTAGGTAGTGTGTCGGAGTAGCTTCACTGACATTTCAACGTGGCGATTAGTATCACAAAATGTGAGGGTGTCCGAAGATTCGTGCCGGGACTGCAGACGACGCCGTGCACCGCCAGTTCGCTTGTGACCACGGCGCTGCAACGTAGCCGAAACGTCAAGCAGTAAGTACGGTGGCCTGCACATCAAGTTACTACAATCTGTCAAATTACTTCAATCGAACCTCACTTTTATGTCAAACGTGTTTGGTTCAATATCAACTGAGGAAATTTGACAGATTGTAGTAACTTGATGTGCTGGCCACTGTACATACACTTAAAATAAACGTCGCGTTAATTCCCGGTTTAATACTTTTATTTATAATGCAACGCGAAAATTTAAAAAACTATCTCGTATCGGAGGCCAAGACTCATTTTGGATCGCTGAGCCATCGGAGTAAGTAAGTTTTGGTTTTAGTATTTCACCGTTGAACCCTAAAACTGTAAATCACGTACAAACCCCAATAAAATAATAATAATGCCAAATTATGTTTTTTTAGCCCTCTTTCTCTCGTAATAAAATGTAACTTTACCTACAATTAGAGGTAGGTAATTATATAACCATTACAATAATTTTATACGTTATATTCATCGTAACGAAAACAAAAAAGTTGCAGGGGAAAACCAGTAAACTAGACCAAGAACAAACGGAATTCACGACCCGAAAATTTATGACAGTCCCTTTCACACATAGACGTCTCTTTTTTTTTACGACACGAATGTATTCTCTAGTCGATGCAGGACGATTCCGAGTAATAGACCCCAAGGGCTTCTGGATTGTTTTATGACACGTAAGTACCTAAACCATTCCTTACAGTCATAATTAAGTTTTTGTTATGCTAGGTGGCAGACGAGCAGACGGATCACCTGATGGTAAGCGATTACCACCGCCATAGACACCTGCAACACCAGTAAAGTCACAAGTGCGCGCCAATCCAATCAAGCCGGCCATTCATCCGAAGCGTGGCTCTCCACGTCGCTTCATTGTATCACCAGGACTTCCCAAATCCTGATCATGGTCTAAGCTTTGACATAACGGGAATCCATACTAATATATAAACTTGAAAGTGTGTCTGTCTGTCTGTATGTTTGTCTTCTTTCACTGCAAAAGGAGCGACGAATTGACGTGATTTTTTAAATGGCGATAGTTGAAGGGATGGAGATAACATAGGCTACTTTTGCCCCTTTCTAACCCATTTTGGGGAAGTGGGGGTCGCGAGCGAAGCCGCGGGCATAAGCTAGTTACATATTACTACGAGTCGATTTGTTTGCGTGCGTCGTCAGGTTAAAAAACGGCCAAGTCAAACCGCAATTTCGCACTTAGTGCAAACTTGGTCATTTCAAAGATTTAAGTGGATTTATTAGTCCATAATCATTAGGACTTTTAAAGCTAAGTCTAAAGTAAATAAGCGTCAATTCCAGGGAAGCGGGCAAGGTAGTGAAATATACCAGAGCAATGGGGAGATGTGTTATGACTGCAGGCGTTATATGGGTTCGAGTGTGGAGTGATAACCTGTGAGGTGGAGCGTGAGCTCGATGACAAAGCCTGGCTTTTTAAGGAACATGTCAGGGTTTCTATGAAATCTCATATTTAACTGTGGAAGAGCCACGCTTCGGCATGACTGTGCCGGCTCAATCGGAGTGATACCACGGCTTACAACAGACCGATGTGGAGCGGCGTGGGTTTCGTTGCGTGTGGGAGAGTACCCGAGGCCCATTGAATGGTGGTTAAAGGGCTGGCCCATCTGTTGCGGGTATCTATGGGCAGCGACAATTGCTTATTATCAAGTGATCCGTCTGCTCGTCTGCCACCTATTATATTGAAATTCGTTTTTAATACTCGGAACCGAAAAAAAATGTGATCAAAATATTAATTTCAGTTTAATGCATCGGCTATGTGCGAAAGCAATTTTAGGAATTATCAGATAAATCAAGTCATCGCTTGTATAATTACGCTTAATCACCACGATTGACCAACCCGAGCTATGTTCGAATAATTCCGAACCGGTACGACATCCAAATCTTCAAGAAACGAGCCTATACCTTCCTAAAGGGCCGGCAACGCATCCGCACTCCTTCTGGTGTAGCTGATGTCCATGGCCGGTGGTGTTCACTTACCATCAGGTGATCCGCTTGCTCGTTTGCCTTTCTGTACTATACAAAAAAAAACGAAACATACTATTGCTCTTGTACTTTATAGCCCCTTGTCGGCCTAGTGGTTTAAGTACCGGTCCGTGATCTCAGGATTCCGGGTTCGATTCCCATGTTTATTCTTTGATATTGGGACGCTGGATTCTTCAATAAAAGTTTAGCTTTTTTTTCGACGACGGGTTTCATTATTTATTTATTTTCATTTATTCAAAATCCACAGCTCTTATTACAATATTAACATTAAATTCACTTCTACGGCTTACAGCTAATAATTAAATAAAAAATAATGAAAAAATTAATACAAATGTGTGTCTACAACATTTTTCTTGACAGTAAGCAATTTTGACAGTTGAATTCTTCTTTTTAACAGAAACTAATCACCACCAGATTTTTACGCCATTCACAAAAAAGGTTTAATACATATTTTATTTACTTATCAGAACACCCATTTGAGAAGTTAACTAAAAATTAAAAATAAAAAGCTTCATTCGAGTTCCAATAGTAAACCATCGTCCACATAATTTACAGAGCAAGATATAAAATGGCTTAAAGATATAATTGCGAGTGTCGACTGGCGCGGCTGACTGTACCGAACGACGGCTTTTGACTTATGATTATTGTATTTCGGATCCGACTGTCCTTTTTAGGGGTCCATTGGAGGAATTTTTTTGTTCAGTGTCTGTGTTATATATGTATTTAAGTATTATATTTGTGATCCTCTGTTGTCTGATATCTGTAACACAAGTGCTTAAGCTACTTAAGTACGGAGTCAGGTCAATGTATGAGATGTTGTGTGAATTTATTTATTTATTTATATTGAATCGGAGCTTTTAAGAATAAGTTGAAAGCTGTGCTTTTTACCTTTTAACTTTGTTGCGTAGCGAAAGCTCACAAGCCATTTTTTATTTCATGATCGTGACCCCCCGTTAGTCTAGTGGTTTAAGTTCTGTGATCGTGATTTTGGGGTCCCGGGTTCCTGGGTCGAGCAAAAGTATATTTCGGAGTTTTCGAACATAGCTCGGGTTTGTGATCACCAATCCGCATTAGGCAAGCGTGGTGATTAAGCCTAATACCATCATAGTAGCGATGACTTGATTTCTATGATGGAGGCCTTTGCCCTGCAGTGGAACAATATATAAGCTGATACTATAGTATCATCCGTTCAGATAAATAATAGATTGAGAAATGGCGGCGAATATTATATTAATTTCTGGCTCGCACACTTTTTGCTGTAAGTATAGACGCAAATAGTGTACGAGCGAGAAGTGAATATATTCGCCGCCATTTCTGATCCCATTCTTTATCCGCACAGATAGTGCAATATTTTTTTTAAATAAATTGAGACAACATCACATACATTGTCCTGGTCCCAAACTAAGGTTTTCCCTTGTACTATGGAAACCAGAAACAACGAAGGAACTACAAACACCCAGACCCAAGAAAAATATCTGTTTCATCAACAAACATTTGTCTTGATGCGGGAGTCGAACCCGCGACCCTTGCGTCTCAACCGGCGCTCAAACCACTACGCCAAATGGGTCGTCAAAGTCATACTGAGGAGGAGGTGATTGGTTATTTTTAGTGAGATGTTAAAATGTCATTTAATAACTACGGCGTTGAAGTTGAACCTCAGTCTAACAGTAGGTACGCCATCTATTGGATTTTTCAGACAAAATGTTTTTATCGAGTTTCTTACACTCTACGGAACCAACTTTTAAATGTCCATTTTGCTCTTGACCAGTTAAAAGGTGTGTCTGGGAGATAATAAATTTAGTTTTAAGGCCGTCCATGTTGTGTTTAGTGGATGGTTTTTGAGAAATGGCAAACGAACTTTTGTACTACCTATTTAAAATATTTCTTTTGAAATTTGGAGAAAAACATATTCATTTTGATTCATGCGTGGACGGACAGCGCGTTTGGTAGTGGCCCTGCCTCATACGCTAAAGGTCGTGGGTTCGATCCCATCCACAAATATTCATGTGATAAACACTTGTGTTTGTTAATGTATACGTGTTATACCTATATACAAATATATATATGTATAAATATGAATTAACATAACAACACTTTTTACAACTTTTCGAAGTACGGTGGCCTGCACATCAAGTTACTACAATCTGTCAAATTTTTTCAATCGAACCTCACTTTTATGTCAAATGTGTTGGTTCAATATCAACTGAGGAAATTGACAGATTGTAGTAGTAACTTGATGTGCTGGCCACTGTACATCGAAAAGTTTATCGACTCCCTATACAAAATGACTAAGTCACGTGACCGACTTAGTATTTTTTTATGCGAATCTTCAAAAGTCATAGAACAAATGTTGTTCAGAATGATTGGTAAAACACGTGGTTAAAGGGATGTAAATGTTCACAGATACACCTTGTAGTAAGTACAGCATACACATCAAAGTACACAAAACTGTCAAATTTCTTCAATCGACTCTCATCTTACTGTCATTTACATTAGGTTGAATATCAATTGAGTAAATTTGACAGGTTGTGGTAACCCGATTTGTGGCTGTCTGTACATTCTCACAAACTTTTGCGTTTACATGCGGCAAACATTAAACAAACAAAAAATGTAAACAACCAATAAAATAGTCCCAAACTCGACCGCTAGGCGGCGCCATTAGCCATAGTAAATAAACTTTAACAGTTTACTGTCAAACTGACATAACGCGTAGGCGTCGATGACGTCACAAGACAGGTGATTTAGCCCAAATATGGCTACCACAATGAAAAACCGAAATGTTAAAAATACCATCGGTCGATACAAAGGTACAAGTTTGTAAATGGTCCGAACATCGTCTCTTATGAACTTAAGAGCTAGTAAGTTACTGTTATGTGACATTGTGTACTGTGGCATAAGGTATAAGATAAAGCGGTACCTAATTTTTTTTTGGAGAAGTGACTATGTGATCGTGGCAATGAGCAGAAGAATCTCCTGATGGTAAGCGATTGCCGCCGTCCATAGACACCGCAGCACTAGTAGAGTCACAAATACGCTGCCAACCTTTATCCCCCTTCCCCTAATTGGGTCTCCGTCTCTCCGTACCTTACTCATTCAACGAAACACAGCGCAGGTTTCAACAGTCTTCAGTGAGATCAAGAGCGAATTATTCGACTAGGTTCAGTGGCCAGCACATCAAGTTACTACAATCTGTCAAATTTCTCAGTTGATATTGAACCAAACACGTTTGACATAAGGAGGTTCGATTGAAGAAATTTGCCAGATTGTAGTAACTTGATGTGCAGGCCACCGTGCATGCCCATAATAGTACCTATACAGGGTGTATCTGTGGACATTACATCCCTTTAACCACGTACACCTATCTAACAAAAGGATGTAAATGTTACTGATAACATTCTTCCATTAAATTAAAAAATAGTGGCTCGCCCTCACTTCGTTTCAGGACAGTAGTTCCACTGTCTACTAATAGATAGCGCTGGACTTTGATTGTTTCACGCAAGCGTTTCGGGTTTTCGGTTAACCTATAAGCCCTGGCGGGGAAATTTGAGATTAACCTCTTTATAAAATAGTTTTTTTATGTGATAGGTAGCAGACGAGCAGGCGGATCACTGATGGTAAGCAATTGCCGCCGCTCATGGACACTTGCAACACCAGTGTAGTTACAAGTGCGCTGCCAACCATTATCCCCTCCCCCCCGGGTGGGCCTCGGTACCCTCACTCACTCGGCGAACACAACACGGGCTGCTTCACGCGGTTTTCTG